>JAQBSW010010529.1:0-23871 GCA_029291075.1 Eudiplozoon nipponicum | reverse complement strand
AACGAGAGGAGATTGAGTTCACTAAATATTACAGTAGTTGGATGAACAACTCTAACTGAATCCAAGCTGCTATTCTTAGGCTCTGGTAGAAATAAGACTATTAATAATGTGTATTCCATAGGCTGTGTTTTATTCTTATATATATATATATATATATATATATATATATATATATATATATATATATATAAAATTCAATTTCAAGGGCAGGATTTAGACTTAACTGCGATATAAATTGCAGAGGACAGAAAATGCAATTCATCAACTTGTCTGACTTCGTCCTCACTGCGAACTCATGAATAATTGCAAGAAATGTCACGAGGGTCATTTCGTTCAGATTTTGGTAAATCATTCCCGCTGCCACAGAAGCTGAGCAAACAAGCAATTTTTGAAATGAATCACATTCGATGTCGCTTTCGTTCTTTAGATCCATTCAGCCATTTTCGATCTGTCATTATAAGACAGATGCCACGCCACTTGGGGATTTGCTTCTGTATTAACATTTAGGCGTGAACTGTCATCACGTATCATACTTCGGTAAAATCTAAATTATTTTGTAACATAATAAAAGCAATTCCTAAGTAAAATTGGTTTCGTCCTCATTGAATACTCATCATAAATTATGGAATTTTCACGGCGAGGATTTGAAAATTTGGTAATGTTTAGTTAATTTCTATTATTATAGCCAGTCTTTCGTACTGGCGTATTCTATTTGGTGTCGATTTCGATCTGAATTTAAAACTAGCCATCCCTGTTCTGTTATTACATAACAAACATTGTGTCATTTTCGGAAGTTTAATTGAGCTAAATTTTATGGGAAATATTTAAACATGCACAGGATGCCTGCTGGAATGGCGGCTGTCATGTTATGACAGATTGTGGATGGCCAGTTGAAAGTTTAGACAGAATACGGTTCATACAAGGATCCACTTGATGTAAAGACTGACCAAAAAACATGAATTGATATATACGAGCACAATTTGCATGGAAAACGCAGCTTTGGTGGTTAAGCTGATGAATCGTAATTCTCTGAACAAAAGGCTCCCTGTTTCAAAAATCAGTCGCATCCATTCTGATATCTAATGACGAGAGCCCTACATGGATCACACCGATCTAATTGATACGTGATATTTTTTTTCATATTATGTGATTAATTTTTGCTTGCATCATATACTATGAATGTGCTTTATCTAGGTTGTACTTGGAATGCACCTTATATGAGACTTTTACCTACAATTGTAACTCAAAATTTGCTGTTAATATATGCACTTAGGGGAGAGCAGTAACGCGATGTCCGCACTGATTTATTTGTTTTTTTTTTGTTTAAACCTAGTGCAATCTATGCATGATAAGTATCAAATAATTAAGAAACGCATGCAGAAAAGTTATTACATTCAAATAACCCTAGTCTCTATCGGGTTTAATTTGATTTTCAAACGAAAATCATATTTGGTTTCTGACTAATATATATATATATATATATATACATATATTTATATATATATATATATATATATATATATATATATATATATATATATATATATATACTTTTAGTCTTAATGGCAGGCAGAAAAGTCATTCATGCTTGATATAATCAACTTTGACACATTCTTCAAAATATAACGCAATTCAGAAAGGTAGAAGAGAAATTTTGTTAGCTGTAAAGCAAATTTATAACGATCATTCGAATATATGTAGAATTGCAAAATGCACTGCTTTTATTATCACTCAGAAAACTATTTACCAAGACAACCTTAAATATGTGAAACTTCTATCATTAACACAAAATCGGATATGTTTAAATAATAATTGATTGCGTGGGTAGTGGAAGCAATTCTGTTAATCATGATTTCGAGCTTGAAGTGAGCACCAATTCCATTGCATTTAACCAGTCTTCGAACAACATAACAAAGTACGTTGCGACTGGAGGTAGTTTTGTTATGTTTTTCGTCGACTGGTTAAATACAATGGGATTGGTGTTTACTTCAAGCTCGCAAACTTGATTTAAAGAAGCGTATATGTTGGCAGGTTTTAGCAAGCTGAATACAATTGTGGCGAGTAGCGATTTACATGCAATTAGAATAAGGCAATTCATCGAAATCCCGTTTCATTTATAATACGTGATATGTAATCTACTCTTAAAACAGGTTAGTAAATGACATAAATAAATGACAAAAACCTATTGGACCATTCTACAATATTTGAAATTGTAAACTAATGATGAAAGTTTATAGATAATCGTTGTCTCATCTGTCCAGCTTAATTTGGAAATCGGAGCCGATGAAAAGCGTAAAACTTACATTATTACACTGATACACCGCAGTCATACAAGCAGCTCGTGAATAGCCAGGTACCCTTTTGATCTATTACGCGTTTAATTTGTACTGCAGCTGAAAAGTGTTGTTCGAACAACCAAGACTATGCTCAAATGCCGCCAACCCTTTCATGAGAGGAGTTCTTCGTATGCTGACCCACCAAGTAGAAACCTTACGGAAGAATGGGCCGATTCAAACATCACAATGGAAGCCTTTTTATCCATGTAAAATAGAGATTAATTCCATTATGTCCCAAACACTAAATAGCTGCATCCGACTACCAATACCATCGTAACTAATCGATATTTTATAAACAAACTCCTGAATTATCGCGTATATTCACCAACACAGTTTTGTCTCTCAATGATTTCAATTTAATCATTGACTAAAGGCTCCACCTGCTAGGAACTCAGATATTAGACAATGGGAATATTGGGTGTATAATTCAGCTGCAGCGGCTTGCAATTTTCGTCCAAAACCATTGACATGTCTTAGGTCAGATATCTGAGAAGGATATGCAAATTTATAGAAGATTCCAGTATTCCGGACCAGCATTCTTAAGTTTGGCATGATAAAGGATTACCTTTTAACTACTCCAGTGAGTATTTGAAACACATCCGTCAGTATTCAGATAGCAGCTGCCACTTAAATCCTGGATTGCTTGGTAAAATCATGTCCAAAACCGCTTTCGAGTTGATTCCGTAGTGATGAGATTGAGCTTACGCTAGAATCGAGGACGTTCCGTTTTCAGAGCAGAAATCTGCTAGTGCAGCCACTGTAATCGTACCCGAAATTTATTTGCAGCAAACTAAAAAGCTACATTGTAAATTTCAACTCAGTTGATAGAAAGTTGAAATGCAACCTAATTTACTGCATCAATTTACCACATACCGACTTATCAGTAGGAACCCAGTATATATATATATATATATATATATATATATATATATATATATATATATATAAATATATATATATATATATATATAAATATATATATATTTGTTTGAGGAATATGGAAAAATTGAACGGTAATTTCTCCTATTCGAAGATTTAAACATGCAATAATAGGTCTAACTTCATTTAAAGCTTTCGACAATGCGACTTCAACCCCAACACGCTATATATAATATATATACCGAGCCTGTAAGTGGTACCAACATTATGGTTGTTGTGTCAGTACCTGATACCAACACTATGGTTGCCGAATAGGTAAATGGTACCAACACTATGGTTGCCGAGTCGTACAAGGTACCAGCACTATGGTTACTGAGTCGGTAAATGGTACCAACACAATGGATTTCAAGATATGCTAAATTACACTAAAATTGACAATTCTACTACTTCTGAATGCCTTTTACTCCAGAAAATCCAAACACTCTGTCCTTGATCGATATCGGATATCACTTTGTGTGCGTAATTTATGCAAATTAAAATTAATGAAAACATTTTTAAATGGTTAAAAAACACTTCACGTGGTCGAATTCGAAAGTATATTAGAGAAGTCCTAGGTTTCGTTACAAATCAAAACTTGTGATCAAACCGATCCACAAATTCATAAAGGTAAACATATCAGATAAAAACAGTTGGACAATAACAGGAAAGCTCTTGCGAAGTTCAATGCATCTGCGAAACAAAACTAATTGGATTGTTTATTGAAAATTCTGTTTAAATACCCCCAAATAAACGGTTCAAATACATAAATAAGTTTAGTAAAAAGTTTAAGTTCTATTTTGGTACATACACGAGCACACAAATGAATAATTGCCAAACATATCTCATTAGTCGTGTGAAAGCATTTTCAAATGATGCCTGTAGAATTCGTACGTTACCGGATAAGTTAATGAGAATTGTGTCTAGTCTAATACTATAACAGAACCATGTCAAATAATTCCTTCAGTATTCAGCCCGATGGCATGAAAATACCAATATCCGTGAGATGTGGCAGCATTTTCTGGTCAGTTTATCAACAGAATATGTTCATCTTCCTTCTATCTTATATATATATATATATATATATATATATATATATATATATATATATATATATATAATGTTAAAAAATACATGTTCCTGCCTATAAATATTTATGCAAATTTAACAGTGTATTCTTTAAACGTATTGAACGATACAACTGCTAATGAACTGTGATTTTTGCACTACACTAAGACAGAAATCTTGGATAAATACACTTCACATCGCTGAAAATAGAAAAAGCCACGAGAAAAGAAGCTTTGACTTATATATATATATATATATATATATATATATATATATATATACCTATATATATATATATATATATATATATATAATAAATTTGCAGTCACACAGAACAATATACAGATTGTAGTGACAAAACACGGTTAATAAATTTAATTGGTATACTTGCGCAAATATATGTTATCGAACTATTTCTGCATCCATTTCAAGCTCAAATTAATGTGGGCATATCTTAAAATTCGTGGACATTAAGGTGAGTTGCCATCTTAGGCAAGACCAATGGTGTCCAAACCATTCAAATCTGTTAGGTTATGTTGCTTTTAAGACGTTCCGCTAAACGCACGTCAGCTGTGTTGAGCATAATATATGGCGTCTAACTATTCTGTATATCCATACAACTATCATTCTGCTAGGATATTGCTGAGAATGATATAAAAAACGGCATAGGACGACCGAGAAATTTAGACTAATGTTTCTTGAATAAAACATCAATTAAAAAATTTCTTAAAATAATTAATAAATGTCTTTCAAAAATAGATTTAATAATTGTTCGAAAAACATAAATAACTCGATGTACATATATATATATATATATATATATATATATATATATATTGATAGTTTCTAATTTCACCATTTTTTAAAATGTATATATATATATAAATATATAAATATCATCACAGGAGTTTATTACATGTAAAGACAATATAAAATAAACGTACGTATGGTCATGATAAACAGATCTAAATTCATAGTATCCATGTTCTGTGGACAAAGATCGAAACTCTGGGAAATACATTCATTAGTTTCTGATTAAATTAAAATGTATGCAGAATTCACATGTACAGGCAAATAATTTCCATATTTATGCATATATATATATATATATATATATATATATATATATATATATATATATATAACAAAAGTTTTCAATTTCGCCTCATTTCAACGTATCTACTTATCTGTCAGATTTTTAGGAAGTTAATCATAAGTAGTCATACCTGCCAAACTGACGAGAAATTCATAATAAGAAGCGCTTGTGTCTACGCTAAATGCCACTATTCGTTAGAAATGTTTAGTTGTTATTTTCTCTCCAATTTAGATTAAAACTGGAGTTTAATTATATTTTTTCTGATTGAGTGTATTTAAAAAACACAACAAACGCATAATAATCAAATTTATTTATTATGAAAAATTTTCGTATTTATGCATTTCCTATTTAGGAGAAATAAAACATTGATAACTTTGCCATTTAAGGAAATTTACCAATCTGCTTTTCTGTTTCATAATACGTAAATTTCCGTATTAATCTACATGAGCATTTGGTGTTAAATATACCCAAATTTGAAGCTGATCAGAACAAAATGATGCTGAGTATGAAGATGATTCGGATGCTGCTACCCCTTATGATGATGTTAATAATAAGGACGATGATTATCTTAATGATGACAACAATAAAGATAAAGATTGTGGTGAAAATGGTGCGACAATATTTATGATGTTAATGAGAATTATAACGTTGCGGCTGCTATTGATGAGAATAATAACAGGATTATTATTATTCATAATAATAATAATAATAATATGTGTATAATAATAATAATATGTAATAATAATAATAATAATAATAATAATAATATGTAAGTTATAATAATAATAATAATAATAATAATAATACTCATGCTTAACAACAACAACAACAACAACAATATGTAATAATAATAATAATAATAATATGTAATATATATATATGTAATATAGGTGACAATGATAATTACTATGGTGAGGATGGTCATAAAAATTTTGCTTTTGTTGTTGATGATGATAATCATCATCATTATCATCATGAAAATGAGATTACGATAATGATAAAAACTGATGATATTGATAATGATTTTCATGATGGCTAAGTACGTTTCCAATAAACATTAATTCAATTTCCAAAAATGAAACATAATTATTTTAATGTGTATGTGTGACTAATATAAGAGGTATGACTTTTATATTTTACAATTGGATAAACATGGGGCTTGTGCATAATTCAATCCTTCAAATTTGATCGAAATAAATGGTTACAAAGTCTGCATAATAATTAGGCATCATGCACCGTTATAAAATCTATATAGAGCCACGTTTATATTCCAAAGCCACCCTGAGGAATGACATACATTTATCGACGCATTTAAACAATAATTGACTGCGGGGTGGTTGTAACAATTCGTTAAATCAAGATTTCTAGTTTCGAGTATCTTTTTTTGCACAATCAATTATTGTTGAATAGAATTGCCTATGTGTTTGTACAATTGAAAAATAGTAGGCTGCGCGAGTGTTGGTAACGATTAATTAAATCAAGTTTGTGAGCATGAAGTAAACACCAATCCCATGATCATCATCAGATTACGACGAAAAAATGACTAGCGAGAATCAAGCCGCATTGCATATACATGGAATGCAAAAATAAGATATGCGGCTCCCACCTCTAATAGCCTCGTATACATTGTACTTGACTGGAAAAAGATTTAATGTTCGTATTTAATTTTGCTTCTCACAAACATATGCATTGCCGTTTGATCCTTGCTGGTCAGTTTGCCGTCGTAATCTGATAAATCTCATGGAAAATCGAAGCGTGTCAGTTCATGCGACTGGCAGTAGTTTTGTTATGTTGTTCGACGACTGGTTAAATACAATGGGATTGGTGTTTACTTGAAGCTCGCAAACTGGATTCAAAGAATTTAATGACGAATGTTTCCTGCTTTCTGTCTACTCAGCATTGGAAGCCGGAAACTGCAATCGTTCCATCTGTCTTGATCAAATATAGTATTGGTCTATGTGCATTGCGCCAGCTTTGTTTGGTGCATGGTGAATAATCTCGAAAAACATGCGTATATCGATAACGTCCTTTCTTCATGCTGAGTTTAGCATGTCCCTTCGCCTTCTGTAAACTAATATGAGATTGCGATTTAAGAGGGCGCTGGTTTTCATGTCTCAGATAATTCTACCAACCGTCTATCGAAAAGAAGACAAAAAATGCAAATAAAATCAAATTATAGTTGTCCTTAAATTGCGGTAAAAATCGAGTAAACAATGAATAGCAATAAATAATTGTTCAATATGTCATGAAGGGGAAGATTGTAAAATTTGGGTAATGGAGCTAATACTTACGAGTTTGATTCTAAGGAACGATAGTCCACGTGCAGTATAACAGCTATTCAGAGAGATGCTAATTTCTTAATTTGCGCTTTTCAGCAAATAGCACGATTTGATTACCTGGCTCTTGTTGTGCCCAATAAGGATTTCGCATCCACTGTCTTCAAATTTACTCTGGTTATTTCGACTTCCGGTTTCGGAAGCATTTTTAACCAGAATACACATCCAACACATAATTTTGCAGTCATTGAGTCAAATTGTTTGTGGTGTGTGCTTTTCGATGAAAAAGGGTTCCGAAAACGGAAGTCGAAATATCCGGAGTAAATTTGAAGACAGTGGATACAACAGGGACCAGGTAATTAATTTATGTCCTGTCGCGCAACATGGCTCATTTAAAGTCACGACTTGATGTTTCGTTTTTTTGCTCATACTTCTAAAATGTACTCGTAGTTTAATAGGAATTAATCGAATTAGTGTCCAATTCTTTTTCTTGTCCTTTCGATCATTTGTAACGATTGACTTAATGTTTTTGTCAAAAGTCAAATATTCGGAATGTCATGTTTGCTTATGTTGCCTTCTATTTAAACGGATAGAAGAGTTTAACCATTTTTCAATTTCACGACACCTTATTTACTTTTAGAGCACGAAAAACTCTCTGTCTCTCACGCGCACACACACACACACAAATAGACTTCGTCAAACTAAATATGCTAAAAATAAAGTAATTTATTTTCTTGGCTAGACGCAACGTTGATTATAATGATTTAAAGGTGCCAAACTATAAACTTCCTATATTTTACTTATTAATTGTAAAAATAATTAATAAATAATATAATAGACGTAATTATAATATTAATTATAGGCTATCAAAATAACTTTAATGGTACTTCTGTGAAGAACATTTTGAGTGTGTGAGAAGGACCAATAAAAATTTGACTTACATTAGCAAATGACTATTTTCGCCTGTCAAGAATACTTTTGAAAGAATATTCAAACTACAATGTGTTTTTAAGTATCATTTTAATGCTCTAACAAAGCTTGTAGCCTTATTTTAACTTGCCTTTTATAATTAACTACTGGTTGGCAGAAGTATGTGCTCAAAAAGCAAAATTCCACCAGCTGATGTTGAGACTGAAACAAACAAATGGAAAACAGAATAGAAGGAGGCATAATGTGAGGATTGGCTAAAGACGTTGACCAATGCAGACCAGAGCCAAAAATGTTTGTTTCGTGCGCAAGTAAAAAGCATTCTGAAGAATTATTTCAATTGGGTTGGCTCTCGATAAGCCTTTTGATCCACGGTAATGTAGGTCGAAATATTATGGGGAAAAAAGAGAAGAAATCTACTGGAACAATGAAAGCTGCGTTGGTCAAAACGCAGATCAAGTAATTTCAATTAATTCAGTATCGCAACAAGGACATTCCTTCAAGAAACATTTAATATATTTACAATTGATTCAACACTTGTGTATTTGAGACGAATGCAAATTATATATTCCAACGATCCGATCTGCTCAATGGCTCGCGTTCCTAGGCAACTGTTGCTTTCTGCAACAAAAGAAATGTACTTAATTTGGTACTAGTATTTCTTAAAGTCAAGCTAATAGTTTTACTTACCTTTCCTTGTATGTGAATAGTGTCTACGCTTATTCTGATGATGCCGCCGGTGAGGATTATGATGATGACGATAATGACGATGATGACGATGATGACGATGATGGTTTTGATGAGAATGACAATGGTTATGCCAGTCATAGTGATGGGGATGGTGAGGATAATGATAATTAAGCTTATTATAATGATGATAATAATAATAATGGTGATAGCGATCTTGATGATAATGTTAATGACGTTAATTAAGAAGAGGATAATATTGATGGTGGAGATGATGAAGATAGCGTTGATGATGAAGATGAAGATGACGATTATGATTATGAAATGATGGTGACGGTGATGTTGATGGGGATGGTGAGGATGATGGTGATGATGTTAGTTATACCAATTATAACAATGATAATAATGATGGTGATATAGTTACTGATGTTACTGCTACTGATTATGATTAAGAAAAGGATAATAATAATGATGATAGAGATGATGAAGTTAGTGATAAAGATGATGATAGTTATGATGATGATGATGATGATGATGACGATGATGAAGATGATGACGATGATGGTTTTGATGAGAATGACAATGGTTATGCCAGTCATGGTGACGGGGATGGTGATGATAATGATAATTAAGCTTATTATAATGATGATAATAATAATAATGGTGATAGCGATATTGATGATAACGTTAATGACGTTAATTAAGAAGAGGATAATATTGATGGTGGAGATGATGAAGATAGTGTTGATGATGAAGATGAAGATGACGATTATGATTATGAAATTATGGTGATGGTGGTGTTGATGGGGATGGTGAGGATGATGTTGATGATGTTAGTTATACCAATTATAACAATGATAATAATGATGGTGATATAGTTACTGATGTTACTGTTACTGATTATGATTAAGAAAAGAATAATAATGATGATATAGATGATGAAGTTAGTGATAAAGATGAGGATGATTATGATGATGATGATGATGATGATGATGATGATGAAGGATATGATAATTAGGAAGATTATAGGGACGACGATAATGCTCAGAATGATATAGAAAATAGCAACAATCACAATATTTCTGTTTCGATCATGACTTGCGTTTGTTATTTATCTCATTTAGTGTTTTGTACTTGGTAATGAATTAATTAATGAAGCTGAAGACACAAACTTTTGGTAACAATAAATGCATTTTATCTGTTAAAGATGTTGGTAAAATATGGTGAGGAATTCTCAATGCTAGTGCATTTTAAAATAATTAAATTGACGTACAGAATATTATTTCTAGTTTATGCTGTTTCATCCAAAATGCTTCATTGATAATCGTTCACTTCTATCCTATAGAGCTTGAAGCGTCCTTTATAAACTTTTTGTTATTTTTCTCATAATTGTTAATTTTCAGCATATTTCGCTCCTAAACCATCGTTTAAGTTGTTAGCCTGCGAAATGCATTGATTGACTTGGTCTATTAGTTTGCTTCTGGAGGCTATTATTTGTATTCTAAAGCAGTCTACGACATTAATATCAATAAATTTGCAAAATTCCAACATTTAAATATCCTTGGTATACACATTAACACTATTATGTATTAGGTGTTGTGCATCTAGTAACAAATTATAAAAATAGGACCAGAAGGATAAACCAAAGACAACATAAACGGAAAGTATAATCTTATGAACGTTCGTTTCGTGCTTAATGGCAACTCATCAGTAGGAGCCGATATCACGCCCTATACCCACTATATATTTAGATGAGGAATTTGGGGAATTAGGACGGAACAGTCTTCTATACGGATTTGTAAATATGCAGTAGTGATGCTAACTCATATAAAGTCATCGGCAATGCGACTCACTATATATAAAATATATACTAATCCTGTAAATGGTACCAACAATATCGCTGATTTGTCAGTGCCTGATACCAACACTATGGTTACCAAAAAGGTACATGGCACTAACTCTTTGGTTGCCGAGTTAGTACATGGTACCAACACGATGGATTTCAATATGCGCTATATTTCACCAAAATTGGTGCGCAACACCTAATACATACTTGCATATATATTAGTCTTCCGCAATAAACAGTATCTGACTGTTATATATTTAATTGAATGATTTCATGATTAACTCCAAATATGATAAATGATATCGATCAAGACCAGAGTGTATGGATTTTATACAGTAACAGGTGTTCAGAAATAGATACGATTCTAAATTTTGGTGAACTGTATCATAAAATGAAATCAAACGTGTTAGTACCATTTAAATACTGTTTGTTGCGGAGAGCTAATATATATGCAAGTATGTATTAGGTGTTGCGAACCTACCATATTTCGACTCGGCAACCGTAATGTTAGTACCATGTACCTTTTCGTTACTATAGTGTTGGTATCGAGTACTGACATAATAGTCATAGTATTGGTACCCTTTACAGACTCGGTAACTTTGAAATCTCATTGCCAAAGACTTTATATCAAGTTAGCATTACTACTTCCGATTTACAAAATCTTCTAGGATATTGTACCGTCCTATTATCCCACATTTCTCACCCAAATATATAGTGGTTAAAGGGCGTAATACCGGCTCTTACTGATGAGACACCAGCTAGCTCAAAACGAATGTGCACGAGATTATATTTTCCGTTCATGCTATCTTTGGTTTATAATTCTAGTCAAATTTGAACTAATTTTATATTAGGTGCGCAACAACTAATACATAATTGCATATATATTAGTTCTCCTAAACAATCATTACCTGACTCATTAATACTGTCGTTATTTCCTAAATAATAGGGAAGTTTTTAAATCAATTGCCTAATTTAAATTGATTAATCATTGTTTAATCAAATGGCGATAAATATTAATTAATTACAAATTTCCTGTTTCAGTTAAACACCATTATATAGTTATAACTAGCTTTGGTAAGCATATCTATTAGATTGAGAATAAATAAAATAATTTGAATTCGTTTATCAGGCATAGCCCACTTAGTAGAATTTAATTCATTTAGGACATAAATCATATACTAAACATGACATGAACAAAATATATAACTTATTTAAATTTTGTGACTAGTGTATGATTACTTGTCCTCCGTAAATGTCGTTATTTTGCCAAAACTCCCCTATATATTTGAAGAAACAATGTTGGATCCTCCAGAAACCTATCGATACATGAAAATTATTTAGTAAATTTGAGGCAGAATTTCGGCTCTTACAGATGAGTGCCTGTTGAGCGTTAGACGCCTGCAAAATTGCGACGACATCTTGATTAATTTTCATAGGACTTTGCTTCGACGATTGTCAAATTCTACCTTCTAACTTAACTAGTTCAGGTAGAATATAAGGCAAATACGCAGTGGTGCATAATTTTCTTGCACTTGATTTGCAAATAAATAATGCTGCCTTCTCACTTAAGTATCTAAATGCATGCATTGGAATTAACAAGAAAACAGATGTTATCACTTTCTCCACATACTGTATGGGACCTTTAATTGAATTTACGGTGTAAGTTTATAAAAGAATCATAATTTTTGCTCACAATGAACTAACAGGTATGTATTTATTTTTAAAGCATGACGAACCAGAGTCAGCGCAAAGAAATTATGTATTCTCCTGTACAAATGCGCTTTATACTCAATACGGCTATTGACGGGTGTTATATAATTTTTTTGTGCACATCGAAACATATGTATAATATACTACAACATGAATTTGATCTCGGCTATATTTTAAAAAATTGCGAATAAAATACAAGAATATATCATTATAATATTTTTCAATGAATGGCATTATAACTACGAAGATTTGATGACGGGTAACAATCACGGCCAGAGTGTAAATCCTCACTGGAGTAGTGAGTGTTCCAAATGTTCATTGTTCTCACTTTAGTTGAAATTTAGCTTACCTACTTAACCATGATTTGGTGGATAAATATTTTATGGATTCAGTTTTAGATTGCATTGCTAAAGAATTTATTCGAAGCTGACAACCCCACTGCTCAAATACACTTACATATTGTAGATTTACGTTTTAATCGTCAACATTTCGGCATAATGACGGCTCCTACTGATGAGACGTCCGAAAGTACGAAACGCATGCGTACATTAGGTTACACTTTTTGTTAAATCTAATTTTCATTTATCCGACTCAACCTGAATGAACGAGGAAAGCTAGCTTGCTAATTTTGCTCCAATCATTGCATTACATCAATTTTTGAAAAGGAAATGTTGATCGCCTAGAAAGAAGCTTTTAAAAAAGATTTAATTTTAAACAAACATTGGTTGCACGGGCGGTGATAAAAATTATGATGATCAAGGTCGCGGCAAATTCTGCCACTATGTGATGAGTTCCCAATAAAGACGAAACCGGTCTACTGGATGAATTTCCTTTTCTACACTATACAATTCTTAGTTTATACTGACATATGTAAGTAATTAATGGGTCGTGTGCTAATATCAAGATTGCAACCTTGATTACAATAAGATTATATTTTATCATCTGTACAGTATGGACAAGCATCCTTTTAAGCGTTACTGTAGTAGTCTAGTTAAGGCATAGCACAGACTACCTTGTTCAAACAGTACTAAATGGTGGATGCTAATATTTAAAAAAATTAAATATGTAATTAATAAATAAAATACCACGTGTAATTATAATTTATTCGGTAATTATATAAGTAAATAGTAAATAATATATTAGGCCTAGTTATAATAGAGCTTTTAAACGTCTTAGTAATATCATTATTTACAGGAAAATAGAGCATGCTGATTTAACTAGGAATTCAGTTTTCGGAAAACTTATAAAATGGCAGACAACAACATTTTGTCTACTGTAAAAGTAGATGTTTTGTGAAAATTATTATTTTGTATAATTATATGAATAGACTAAACAACCGGATTTGTTTATGTGATATTCAATTTAAAATTAAATCAAGGTTTAACTTAATTGAAATAATGCTTTGTGAAACAGGATATTTTTCGATTACATGTTTTGTTGTTATACATAACGAGAATCAGGTAAAAATGGGATTGGTGTTTACTTCAAGCTCGCAAACTTGATTTAAAGAATTGTTACCACCACCCGCGCAAACAATTATTGTTAAATTGTATTGCCTATATATGTATATGTGGCGAAAGCTACAAACAGTTAATGTTCGTGACTGCATAGAAATTGTGCAGCCGACATTTCCAGTCAAGTTCAATGTATGCGAGACTGCTAGAGGTGAGAGCCGCATATCTAAATTTGATTTCCATATATCTTCAATGCGGTTTGATCCTCGATAGTCAGTTTGCCGTCGTACCTGATGATGATCAAGGAAGGTCGAAACGCGTCAGTGCGTTGCGGCTGGCGGTAATTTTGTTATGTTGTTCGACAACTGGTTAAATACAATGGTATTGGTGTTTACTTCAAGCTCGCAAACTTGATTTAAAGAATGGCGTTACTTGTTTGTTTTGACTTCTTTATGGAATACAAGTAATTAATATTAAACGCTAAAATAGGTGAAATGTATACACATCTGCGGGAAGTAACCTAGGCTATGGACGCCAGACTGTAATGAAGAATTGGCTAAAGTATAATAAATTGCGAACTGGTGCTTCGAAATAATGTGCGCATCACCAAAATTGTGTGTGAGCGAATAAAGACATAAAACTGGCGGACGAAAAGCGAGTAGAAATACAAGTGTCGAAATCGTGTTCTGGTCTGGTTGGTGTGCAATGGTTTTAGAAAAGCAACTACAGAAAACATTACTTTGAGTTTTCCATATTCAAATAACAAGGTTTCTAAACTACAAGTTTTTTACCAATTTAAAGCTGAACCAATCAAGCTCCATATATAGATTCTGATACATGAGATAAAACTGTAATATTTTTTTTCAATTAAAAATTGTTTTTCTACTTCCTACCTTATCCTTGCTTAGGTTAACAGGGTTCATTTCTTTCCATTTCATATTACTAATTAAGAAAAAGAGATTCCCATTTGCGCGTACATTCATTAATCCACAGCTAATCACACAAGGTAAAGTCAAGATAATAAAGAAAGTTTAAAATTTCATTTTAATCGCCTCGTTTATAATTATGACAGATTAATCTCATAATGGTTATTGAAATTTTATTAGATAGGCGTAAGTCAATTATATGTCTGTTTTTATAACTGCTTACTAAACGGAAAATTTAAAACGTGACACATCAAGAATATATGAAAATCCGTGTACATAATTACGGTAAAAAGTGAGAACATAGAACTAAATATTAATTTGAGCATCTTGGTAGATATGGCCTTGCACGTCTTTCAGTAGAGACCAGGAAGAAATTAAAGATTATTGTTGCTGATGCATGTCGATTACAGAACTACGAGGTTTAATAGGGAATATATTAATATTTGTTCGAGAGACGTCGAATGAGACAGCCTCGGAAAATCACTGAGTTTCTGTTGTAGCACATCACTGACTAATATTGGTGAACAATGATAATTCGGGCGCGTGAAGACAGTAAATTAACATTCGGTCCGTGAAGACTCACTTATATCGATAATCACGTATATGTTATAATATTTAACCGATTACTGAGCAGTGAAATGGACACACATGCGCGACGCGCGCCTATGTAGTCAAATATCCATTGCTATGACGCAATTAACTAGTCATAGTTTTAAATGAAGCAGTAGAAATGATATTTGACACTTGCTTTATTGTTTTTTCTTTGTTTAGTTTGATAAGATGTGGACTAGTGTAGGCTCTCAGAAATGGGTACATAAATATTTTAATAAAAATTTGAACTGGACAGAAAACAGCCTTCATAGGTTAACCAAGGATTAGGTAATTGCGCAAAACCGAGTCGCTAACAAATCAAATTTGGCATGTTAGCTCAGTGGTTAGAGTACCAGTTTCCGAAGGAGGCCTGCCCAGGCTCAATCCATGTCCACAGCAAATTCTGGATAGTGTGTGATGAGTTCCCACTAAAAACAACACAGATCTTTTGAATGAAATATTTTTTCTACACCATACAATAATAAGTATATACGGACAAATTTATGTACATAATGGGACAGATTTTTATGTCAAGATCGCAACCTTGATTTAATTAATTATATCAATCATTTTAAATAATATTTAGGCATAAAATGTAGTTAAACTTCCTGACCGGAAAAGTTTTACCGCTTTCACTTGATTGGGAATAAATGCTTAGACAATTCTGTATGAATTTTCTGTAGAGAGGTTTAGGAATTGCCCTTTACCATTTTCATCAATACACACACACACATATATATATATATATATATATATATATATATATATATATATATATATATATATACAATTAAACAATCATTGATTTTGCGGTTGGTGGTAACAATAATTTAAATCAAGTTTGCGAGCTTGAAATAAACACAAATCCCATTGTATTTAACCAGTCGTCGAACGACATAGAAATACTGCCATCAGTCACACGTGCTGACTATCGAAGATCAAATCGCAATGCGTCTATATGGAGAGAATAATTATATATTCGGGTCTCACATACATTGCACTTGACTATAAACTTCAACTGCACAATTCTATGCGGTCACGAACATTAACTCTTTGCATATATATATATATATATATATATATATATATATATATATATATATATATATATACAACCAAACATTCAATGAATTCGCAGGTGGTGATAACAATTCTTTAAATCAAATTTGCTAGCTTGATTTAAAGAATTTCATAAATGGTCTCTTTCTTTTGTTTATCAGGGTGTTAGCCATGTGCAGAAATGACCATATTATATCAAAAGAAGTTCCGATTAACATTGCATTTTTCAAATCGTTTCAGCTGATGGCTTTGACGAATGTAGAACATATCCCGATTTCTTCGAGTGTAAATCACAAAACAACAATTTGGAAACATTTATTATGCAATGCATTTGTCTGATTGTATTTTTACATTTATGTGTTTCTGTTTGAGATAAGATTGGAAAGCATCTGTCTTTCAAAAATAGATAATTTTTTGTCGATTAATAATGTAAGTAACCAAAAGTAATCTCGTCGGGGGTTTTCCCAATTGGCTGCATGGAATATAAAATTTTTAAGTCTGGCCAATTCATGCCGAGGAGGATAAGCTATTTATAATAATTTCGTATTAAAATAGTTCAGGCGTATTAATTATTCAAGTTTAACAAAATTTTCTCAGTTTGAGTTAAAAAACACACAAATGATAAAACTGAAATTATTATTTCAAAGATGAGTAACGGTCAGATGATTGCCACGAGCAAAATTCCAACTCCAGCAGATGTGCTGTTTGTAGGCACAATACCTGTTCGGCTTAAACGATCATACCTTTAATTAGAGGTTGTTTTGCTCTAGGAATTGTCATTACATCATTGCAAAAAATAAGCTAACTTTTACATTGACACACAATTCTGTCATAATAAATGCAAATTACCACCATGTTATCTGGATGAGCAATGTCACAATGAGTTGGCGTGACATCAAAATTTTGCACAAATTACGCAGTAAATTACCCGCATATTCAGTATAGGTGACAATAATAAGCCTTGAATAAAACTTTATGCGTTACAGAATTTTAGCAGACACATCTATTTCTGAAGGACACGTTATGTCTAACTCCCATAATACAGAAAAATATTGTGGCCCAGTCACAACAAAGTTGCAATGTAAGCGAGAATGCTGAACTCGAGCTCAAAAAACGCACCGATGATTTACACAAATGGGAGGGCAGTTCTCGAACCCCATGGTATTAAGCTAAACCAAATAACTTATGCCAATTGAGTGATGGTCATTAGTAGGTCAAACAGCGTTGGGTAGAAAGTAGCACATCTTTATCAACTGTAGGTGAAAAATAGTAAAGTGGGCGATCTGAACTGCAAGCAATGAGAACTGGAAAAGACGCCGCGTAACTCGTTTGGTTTTCAGACAGTTAAAACTACTTCAGTAAATTTTGGGCACGGAGTGCCTGAAATACCGTCTTGATTTTTATTTTGTTCTAATATAGTGCAAAATACGATATATTTGAGGGGAAATTGGCAAGTTTGAAAAGAAATTAGTGAACATTAAGAAAAAATCACAGACAAGTTTAAGAAAATATTAAATTTTGCCTATTCATGACAGATCTAGTGAATTAAATTGTACAAGAAAATTTTATCCCAAACTATAAATTTAAAAATCACATTATATATTGTAAAGAGGCACGTTTACTTCATCTAATTATTTTATTTAACGGATAAATATAAAACGTGAATTAATTTCATTATAGATAGAAATGAATGGTCCACAGAAAATGTATAAAAATAAAAGATATATATATTAGTTCAGAAAGTGCAAACATAAGCAACAGGCCTAAGCACAATATTCTACACGCATCGTTTATAAATTTAGTGAAATTTAACTGTAACTCAGAGTTGATATGTAGAACAAAATGCCAAAATACATTTACTGTCGGTTTTTAGCAAGAGTCTCTGAATTTGATAGATCTATCTGAACCTTTTAGCGTACAATATTATTTAAATAAGGCATGAAAACTTTTCCCGAATAATTGACATCGCCCCCAACGCATTCGATGATGGCTAAATTGAATAATTTGCATTATTGTAGCGGAGGCTGTATATACAGCTAAGATCATGTAGGCAACCTTATACTTCAGCTGCCATTATAGTTCGCCGCCGCAAAGTGTATCTAACTGTTGTGTATTTAATTGAATGACGTCATCAATACCGCGAAATCTGATAACTGATATCGATCAAGGCCAGAGTGTATGGATTTACTGGAAAAGCAATTGTTCAGAAATAATTGTAATTCTCTAATTTGGTGAATTATAACATGAATTGAAATCCATCGTGTTGGTACCATGTATTGACTCGGCAACTATAGTGTTACTACCATGAACCTTTTCGGTACTATAATGTTGGTATCGGGTATTGACACAATAGCCATAGTGTTGGCGCCATTATAGACTCGGTAGTGAGTTAACTTTGAAGTCCCATTTTCAAATACTTCATATAAGGTTAGCTTCACTACTGCAGGTTTACACATTCGTGTAGGAGATTGTATCGTCATGTTTTCCCAAATTCCTCACCAAAACATATAGCAGGTAAAGGGCGTTATACCGCCTTCTACAGACGAGTCGCCAATGGACACGAAACGAATGTGCACATGTGATTATATTTTCCGATAAAACTAAATTTGGTTTATCCTTCTGGTCATATTTGAACTAATTTGCTACTAGGTGCGCAACACCTAATGCAAAATTATATATATATATATATATATATATATATATATATATGTAGGAATGTATATATATTAGTTCTCCACCTCAAAAAGTACCTCCTTGTAGAGTCTTATGTTTTAAAAGACAGTTTTCTTAAGACAATACAATTTAACAATAATTGTTTGCGTGGGTGGTGGTAACAATTCTTTAAATCAAGTTTGCGAGCTTGAAGTAAACCCCAATCCCATTGTATTTAACCAGTCGTCGAAAAACATAACAACACTACCGCCAGCCGCAACGCACTGACGCGTTTCGACCTTCCTTGATCATCATCAGAGTACGATGGCAAACTGAATATCGAGGATCAAACCGCATTGAATATATATGGAAATCAAATTTAGATATGCCGCTCTCACCTCTAGCAGTCTTGCATACATTGAACTTGACTGGAAATGTCGGCTGCACAATTTCTATGCGGTCACGAACATTAACTGTTTGTAGCTTTCGCCACATATACATATATAGGCAATACAATTTAACAATAATTGTTTGCGCGGGCGGTGGTAACAATTCTTTAAATCAAGTTTGCGAGCTTGAAGTAAACACCAATCCCATTGTATTTAACCAGTCGTCGAACAACATAACAAAACTACCGCCGACTGGTTAAATACAATGGGATTGGTGTTTACTTCAAGCTTGCAAACTTGATTTAAAGAATTTTTGCCACCACCCGCGCAAACAATTATTGTTTAAATTGTATTGCCTATATATGTATATGTGGCGAAAGCTACAAACAGTTAATGTTCGTGACTGCATAGAAATTGTGCAGCCGACATTTCCAGTCAAGTTCAATGTATGGTAGACTGCTAGAGGTGAGAGCGGCATATCTAAATTTGATTTCCGTATATATTCAATGCGGTTTGATCCTCGATAGTCAGTTTGCCGTCGTACTCTGATGATGATCAAGGAAGGTCGAAACGCGTCAGTGCGTTGCGGCTGGCGGTAATTTTGTTATGTTTTTCGACGACTGGTTAAATACAATGGGATTGGTGTTTACTTCAAGCTCGCAAACTTGATTTAAAGAGTTTTCTTAAGACTTCGAAAGTTGCGAGTCAAATAAGATCTTTCAGACATTAAAATTTATGTACTGCAGTGGACATTCTGGTAGTGTCTTGGGTTTTAGGTGATTTAGAGATGAGAGTTGCATCACTGACTTCACGAAACTTACGAAAAAAATTCTGGCTTACTCCTCGTTAGTCAATATGCTGACTTTTTTAAGATGATGATTAAGGAATGTCAACACGCGTCAGTACGTGAAATTGACTATAATTTTGCCAATTTCAGTTGAATGGTTAGATAAGTTGTTGGATTATTACCCATTTCAAACCTGCAATTATTATTTAAATAAGTAATGATATATTTGACAAATAAGACCTAAAGTTTGACGCAAATAATTGAACTAAAATTTAATAGGATTTAATGACGCCATTATTAAACGTGTCCACTGCATTCATTATAAACTAATAATATTATCGAGTTTTTGGATTCCACAATTGATTACGATAAATTTACAGCGTGCATTTTCCATTAATTTGTGGAAACTGAAATTAAAATAAAACGTTGTGTAATATCTTCCGAATACCTGTTCTTCAATAGGTTATAGGTTGAAAAAATACAAAGCAAATTATTCGGTTGCAAAAAAATCGTTATGACACTGTCATTTCAGAAACGTCTCTTGTGTTAAAACATTTTATTACACACAATTATGCTAATTAATAGCACACATGAGGGATTTTTACCGAGAACTAATTTATCATTGACAAAGAGTAATTTTTCTCCCTGCGTACTATCCAATGTTGGATTGAATACAAGTTTCAATTTCTCTAAAATTTAAGTGTTTTTGGTAAATCGATAAAAGTCAATCTTCTAAACCATTTATAGAAATTATGTTAGGTTCTATTCATGTGTATCACGAACATGATGTAAGCGTAGATGAAACATATTTACCGGTCATATTGCACAGTTAGATTAACATCTAAACATGTATGAATGTTTTTCATCTTCGGTGAAGAGCGTGAAAACATTAAAACAGCACATTTACGAGAAAATAACCAAATTTAATATGAAGTTATGAAAAACTTCCATTCTGTTTCATAAATATTAGTTAGTTGAAAATAAGCTGCATTCTTTTATTCTATATATCTTACATTAACCCTCGTCTAACGCCAATACTTTAAAAAGTAATACAGTAGCACTTATCGAGATCTATTTTAATTTAATGGCTCCATAAATAATGATAATTGATTGTATTCTGCTAAACTGCGTTAAAAGCGCATATATATATATATATATATATATATATATATATATATATATATATATATATATATATATATATATGTACGGAAACATTCTTACACGTAATAGCCAACAAAGCGAACACTTGATCAAAACTCAATCTATCAATGCAAGAATAACCAGATCTCAAAAATTAATCGGAAAGACAATGTGAATGATCCCTATAAACACGCATGTACGCACACATACATATATACCTACCATCCGCAATAAATCACAAACAATAAATAGGAGTAACTTTGACAATGAGACTATTTTTCATTCACCTAATCAAATGAAAACGCAGGATGTCTATAAACGACATATATATTTCTCCAGTATAAACTAAATTTGCATGAGGTAGAAAAGTCAATTCAGTCAGTAGACTGGTTCTGAATTTATTGGTAACTCATTCGAGTACTGTCCAGAATTCGCGTAGCGGGAACTCGAATCGCAGCGCCTATTCTTTGGTATCTGAGGCTCTTTCCACTGTGCCACACGTACCGCAAACCACACGCAATATGAAGTAATGCACAAAATTATGTTTTCTGGTTAGCTTTTCCTTCAAGTGGAACTTATTTGGAATCTCATAAAACTTGATAACCAAACTAGCCACTCCCGATAAAACGAAGACCATGCCATTTCTGGACGCCATATTGAAGTAAAGGTTAACCAGAAAACATAATTTTGTGCATTACTTCAAATTCCGTGAAGTATTCGGCAAATGTGGTGCAGTGGAGAGAGTCTCAGGCTCGGAGTCATATGTGCTCCGGGTAGAATCCCGCAAACGGCACGTTGTGGACGGTATTTGAACAGTCCCCAATGAAAAAGAAACCGGTCAACGAGACGAATTTCATTTTCTACCTGTTTTGTCTATATTAACGTAATACCTATATGTATGTATATATATATATATATATATATATATATATATATATATATATATATATATATATATATACGTGCATGTGACGTAGTGGATGAACTACAAGATTGAATTAAATGCATCTTGATTTAAATTGTGGTCGCAGTAATATTAATTACTTGACGAGTTCCCAGTCTAGCTGATGAATAGCGTTTGCTGTCTAATGCGATTTTTAGTTCATGCTGTCAATATGTATAATTAAATCGTACCATTATATTTATATATGTTTCCATTATACATATAATACTATAGTCGAAAGAAAATACACAACTTCAATGGATATAATTAAACTAGCTTCCAGTTTTTACGTTAAAATTAGATCAACTAAAACTAATGAAAAGCAGGAATTACACATTAATTAAATATTGTTTCCCAAATTAATGAATGATTGCTTATTGTGTTTGGGTGGCATTCATTGAGTTTTGATGACTACCCGTTAATGTCTGTGAATTTTGCTAATTTCCAGCGTATCGGAGATTCATTTGATGCTCATATTTGTTTTGACAACACATATTCCCTGATAACGTGCACTTCATTTTACCAGAAGCCTTCACCAAGCAAGAACTGAAAGCGAGGATATACAGCGCACTCGAGCACTCCGCTAATAATTTAAAAGCGAACCAACACTATAAAAAATGCAATTATGCGAAGCCATAAGACTCTAAAGTTGTCGTTCTAAGTTGCGTAGTGCGACCATAACATTAAAAGTATCCACAGTTTGCTTTTGTGTGTACTATATTTGCACTGTCTGTTTCGCAAAGATCCGATTGATGCCTAAGTACGCATTGAGTTCGACGTTTTTTTTGGTTACTGGTAGCTGATTCGTTTCCTTACTCCGAAGGATTCCGCATCGTTCATACTTATCACTGGAAGTGTGGTACAAAACAAGATTAGATTGAAACTCATTTCCAGTGGTTAGCTCAAGTAGTTTGGAAGACTTCGGAGTGTGGGGACGAATCCCGAAACCAACCACAACGAAGAAGAACTTGATGCGTACTTCGAAATGGAGATCAATCGCATCTTTACGAAACTGATATTGGAAATCTATCTGAAAACTGTCCGATTTCATCAACTTATATTACGT
>JAQBSW010010528.1:0-23875 GCA_029291075.1 Eudiplozoon nipponicum | reverse complement strand
TGTCTTGCAGACTGCGCTTGGATGTGCAAAGGCTAGAGGTGCGTCATCGATCAAAAAGCCGAGTGGTGAGGGGACACCACTTGTACCAAATTCCCAAGAAACTCCATGAAAATGTCACAATCTATGAATACAGCGATGCTATAGTTCGGCAGGCGTAAAACACTGAACAGCTTTCAAGAAGAGGCATCACAGTTCAAGGTTAATGGTAAAATTTCTCTGGATCTAAGCATCACACGAGAACCATCAAAGTTCACCGCGTGTATTTCGACATGTGATATGTTCCAGAGCAAAACAGATAGCGTTTTCGGTCACCTTCCTCTTACGTATTCACAAAAGTTTTGTATGTGAAGACGATTACAAAATCTGCGAACTTGTTTTTAGAAGAGCTATAGTTGTCCTTGAATCTGTACATCTTGAGTACGTATAATTGCAACGTTAAATTATCCCTCCTTTTTTACCAGATATATAATGGAGTGTAGATGTAGTGCAAATTACTACTTGAGTCTACAGTACAGTAAACATGATGTTGAACTTTTAGTTTATGTCGATGACGAATTCTTCTAACGCTAATTGAACTAATTTACGACTAGGTACGCAATAAATAATTAATAAATTTATATATACTAGTTCCCCACGAATAATATATGAATTCATAACCCTATTTCATGAAATTATATTCCAAAATTACCGATGAATTTGTTTACGTCCACTGTTTCCAGAACGCGATGAGCTTCGATAAGAACGCTTTTCGTCATACGAGCGTTTGTGTGAAAGTGATCGCGATCGAGAGCGCGTCCGAGATCGTCTGGTTTTACGGCGTTTGTCACCAGAACGAGAGTGCGACCGAGAACGCTCTCGACGGCGATACTTATCTCGATCGCCAGAACGATCACGACTTTTTGAATGACGCCTGTTTCTTGAAGACCGGTCACGACTAATGGATCTAAGTAATTAAAAACATAACAGCATTTAAAATAAGAAGGCATGATTTGTTAAACTTTTAGAATATGTTCATTAGAGATGTCTGGATTATAAGGCCTAACATGTATTCGATAAACAAAATAATAAACAAATAAAGTATAAAGATCAGCTAATAGGATCACAATGCACAAGTAGACACACACAAACACACATATAGCGTGATAAATAAACTATAAGTAGCAACGAAACTAACCGTTTCCTTTTAGATCTAGAATGAGATCTAGAACGACGTGGTGTGTACTTTCGCCTAGGCGAGGGAGAATATCCACGGACTTGACTAAAATCAAATCAAGAATCGAGACAATAATAAATTAACCAAGTATGGAGACGTAGATTTATGAGAATAAAAAAGCAGAACCTCAGCAAAGTTGATAAAGTGCCCCGCTTATCATTTTGTATTAACTCACCACCCTAATCAGGTAATTATCGGCGTGATAGAAAACCGCGAAGCATTGAAACAGAGACGGACGAATGCCTCTGGAGGAGATAAAGGGCGCATGAAGAGTTGGGCGGAACTCGAAGATAAGCACTGACGATGGTGCGAACTAGTAGAATTTGTTGAGGTTTGCGCGTAGTCTTCGCGGAATATTCCCGAAGGCTAGCAAAGATTCGGCAAAAATCACAACATATACCAGTTGGTATCATATTTCTTTATAACAAAAATAAGTGAATATTACATTAAGATTGTAAACTCATATTATGTAATCTCTCTAAACAATAGGAAGAATCGAATACTAATGACCATACGACTACACTTATTAAGCTAAATTAATAACAGGATCCTAAAATTTGTGAACTACATTCGGCCCGAAAGGTAACATAATTGATACACGAATGAAACATATGCCTTATATGCCATGTTCAATAGAAAATATAGGCATTATTAATGGTTGATTAAACTGATAAACACGCATAACTTATCAATACTAAAATTCAGCATTAAAAGTGAAGCGTTCTAAGCAGAATGCAACCTTATGTGTGATGCGGCATCGAAGTTCACAGTGCTTTTATAGTGCTCACCCCAAGTGTTCCAGTGTGATCTGCATATTTTCACAGTGAAATACGTTCTTAAGTAAATTTTAATTGATTGGTTTTGGTACTAAAGTATCGTGGTAAACACACACTAACATTTTTTTTGAATAAATCCACAGAAGCAGCTTAAAATGTGAGAATGTCTAATTGGTCCAAAAGCGTATACAAAGCTGTTGTCAGGACATTAATAAATAGTCGAACGAATGTAACACTATAAACTATTAGATAAGAGGAAAGCTAAAAGAAGCAAACAATATAAACGAAAATGATTGACAACACCCGTGGCTTAATTAACCGAAATCAATATACATGTTGTTTTTAGAGTTAAAAGGAAATGGTAATAATGGGCACCTCGAAAATCGACAGTTGGCAACAGGTAAGAGATGGACTATGAGAAAACAAATTTTGCAAAAAATGAAATCAGTAAAGCAGATTCAGGCGTTAGTAACAATCGACGTACGAGGATGGTAGATGTGCGCGATTACACAATATTCCATGCATGTCTCGAAAATCACAATTTGAACTTGATTTGAAATTAGCAAGCAATTGCAGGTTAGCTGGCCCTTATTGCCTATCCACGGTATATTTAATGCTCCACATTTAAAATGACCTTATTTTGTCAATATAATGCAAGCACTAGTAAGAGAATAATAATTGTAATAAGGACGTTTAACGTCGAAATAATATTATTATTGCAGTCATGTACTAATGTAACCCCCATTATTAATGAATAAACATATTTTGCGACGCTGTGATGAATAAACATTCTGGAAAAAGACCTAAATATAATAAATTAATGTAACCTCCACAACTTGAGGGGCATAGTAGAACATTTAATCAATACAAATACACTTACCCAACATTACCATTTCGTCGTGAAGTATTCACCGCATGTTCAACACGCAAACGAGTTCCAAATGGTCGTCTACAACGATAAGTATAATGACATACGATCCATCCATACGGCGAACAGCCTTTTCAGCATCCTCAGAATATTTAAAAACAAGAAAGGCAAATCCGGGCGGATTGCGCGCAACCCAAACATCCAATACAGTACCAAAACGTTCAAACTCCTTCTCAATATCAACTTTTCCAACTCTGGGATCAAGCCCCCCAACAAATATTCGAAAACCTCCAATTTGATGGTCAAATTTGGCCGAACACATTCCAAGCTACTGTTCAAATAATATCACAAATTAATCCATAATTATTTTATTAGAAACATCTAAACAACAAACATAATAAAGCAAATATTTTATTTTAATATGTGGTGAGTTTTAATCCAACAAATTTACTTCAGACGGAATGTTTTTATCTAAAAATGTGTAGTTTAATTAACTATGGATAAAATATCAAGAATCGGACCTACCATTCTTTATGACTTATTAAAACATGCAACTCGATTGTATCGATAGATGTATGTAATTATGTGTTTAGTCCAAATTATTCTAATGCAATACCTACAGGTCACACAACAAAATGAGCGGATTGACCATAACAAGAGACGTTACCAAAGTCTCAGATTGTTATCTTGTCGGGTGAAACGCAACGACCGGAGAGAGCGTGCTTGTGGTTTTCAACATTTTTCTCTACTTTCGAAGGATTTCGGGTTTTATTTTTTCAGATTCTCGGGATTTCTTGTCTGATTTCTTCTCCAGAATACTCCAGGAATCTACCTACACATTATTTTGGAATCTACCTTCAGTTATCACGGATATATTTCTAGCCCACCCGATTTTTTTTCCGTTTATTTCTACATTTTAATACCTATTCTTTTTTTTCGCTCAGCAATACTCTTTCTTTTCCTCTCTTTTACCGTAAACAATATTAATTATACTCTTCTATCTATCTCCATCATGAATCAAATTTCGTCGCCAGCCCCCATCTCCCCGCTCCTCACCCAAAAGATTATTTCCAATATTTCTGTTCTCCAACAGCAAATGGCGGATATCACAGGGTTACTTGGAGCATTGACTGGCAACCTTCCAGTCTCCTCCGTTCAGCCCCATCTGTTGCGCCAAGCAGATACGCTTCTGAATGGGGTAGCCAGGGAGGTTGCCCTGCGAAACCACAACAAGCGAAACCTCTTTCTCTGGTCTCCGCGCTCCCCTCTCTCAAAAGACGATCTGGCCTCAGATCTCATCCGTCAAATAGGGGAAAACTTCAGCCAACTAAAAGAGATCTCCTCGGGAAAGGGCCGAGCCTTCATCCTCTCCTCACACAAGAGACTGTCCGACGATGAGGTTCATCATCTCAAACTACATTCGCCCATCTTATCATCCGGACAAGTCAAACTCAAACGAGACTACACTCTGCTACAGAGGACTCTTGAAAAGGCACATACTCACACACCGGACACCACCCCTCCTCCAGCTCCTCACGCCTTTCCGGGCTGGAGCAATCCCAAGAAAAGCCGTTCAGTTCACGGCGGACTCCTTGGTGACGCACCTTCCTCCAGTCCACCCCCACTCACACCTTCCCGATTTGAAGGCCTTCCCCTCACCTTTAGTCCTTACTCTGCAACCAGCCCCCCTACACTAGCTCAAGCTTTACCACGTCGTCGTGGCCGACCACGCCGCGCTAAGCCTCATAATAACGCACCTTCACTCCCAAACCCGTCCACCAGGTCTACATCCCCTCGAAAGGTTACCTTTGTGACAGATGCTATGAATCAGAAACTGAAAAACGTAAGTCTACGAAGACCAAGCAAAACTTCGAGCCAGCCCCATCAAATTCATCTCCCCCTACTGAATCCACCATCGTCCCCACCCTGGACAGTTCCGCCCCAGCTCCTGATCTTTTCCCGTCCTTGCTCGCCCCCCCAACGCACCTTCCGAGTGCCCCCTCGAACACAGATATCTCGCCCCCCTCTTGCTTTCAAACCCTACAGCTGCCTCACCCACCTGATAAACGAGGGACAACAACAGAAATCCAAATCGACTCTGACCACTCTATCCTTGTCAGCAAGCGGTCTGTCACCCTCATCAGCCCTAGATCTCGCTCAACCCGCCAGCGGAAAGCCCCCGCACGCCTCTCCTCTCCGATCTAACCATCCATCTCTCAAAGCGCTCTCAGCAATCCTCATCAACTGCAGGTCACTTACGCCTAAAATTAATCAACTACGCGCCTTTCTGTCCTCTAACGAGATTGACATATGCGTTCTTGTTGAGACTTGGCTGTCCCCCTCCATCCATATTGATGACCTTTTCCTCATTCATGGTTACACGTTCCTTCGCAGCGACAGAACTGTCGGTCGCGGAGGCAGACTAGCTGCCTATGTCCGATCCCTTCTTATGCCCAAACGCTTATCGACATCGAACTCTCAAGGGTTGGAACTTTTCTCGTTTCAGCTACAAATCCTTAACCAAAGCATATCTACCTGCGTTGTCTACAGACCCCCTAATATCTCACTCATCGACGACACTCGCGGGGCCAAACTCCTTTCCACTCTTTTCTCTTTACACTCTGATCGGTACGTCGTTGTGGGTGATCTCAACCTCCCCCCGACTAACTGGCATAATCTAGCTTCCGAAAATCACCCACTGCTTCGACTCTTTGCGGATAACCTGCTTCACCAATTCGTTCATTTTCCTACCCGAGGGAACAACCAACTGGATTGTGTTCTCTCCAATAACGAGGTGACCGATGTTCGCTCTCGAGAAATCTTCCCCAATCTTGATCACTGTCAGGTATCCTTCCTCTTGCCTCTCTTATCCTTCACTCCTCAAGAAGACACCCAATCTTTCAGACGATTCACCAACTGGGACGAGTTCCGCCGACTCTGTGACACAGTTAACTGGAGGGACCTCTTTCTCCCGAACAACCTCTCCTCGTGCTTCTCCGACGTCCATAACATCCTATCCTCCCACTATAACTCCGCCACCTCTATTCAACAAGTATACTCGACGAATAAGATGAACGCTCTGTTTAAGGCACGTGACAATCTCGCACGCAGCTCTCGCCTACGCACATCGTCACTGGCTCGCGCCCTCGCTCTGAGACGCATTGATGGGCTCATCAAACAGGCTATCAACAAACAAGCGCTCCACGTCGAAAAACGCATCCGCTCAGCTCCTAACCCCCGGGCAAAGTTCGCCATCATCAAACACCAATTGTTGCAAAAGCCCAAAACCTCATATATCAACTTCTCTCAGTCAGACGACCTTTGCTTCGCTAATGACTATCTGACTCATCTTCTCGACTCATTTTCCTCTCCCACTCCGCCTATTGAGATGGTAGACAACGGAGACTCCGAGAACCTTCGCTGGTTATACGTCTCTCCGGCTTCCGTCGCCCAAGCAGTTAAAGACATTAAATCTAAACACCAATTTGATCAATACGGTGTTTCAGTCAGCATGATTGCGCTGCTTGGCTGGAACGTTTTCTCTCTACTTGCAGATGTTATTAATCATTGTGTCGAAACCATCTATCTTCCCTCAGACTGGCTTTGCTCGACGATCTCTCCCATCCCCAAAAACGGCTCTTCCTCGACCTCATCATTTAAAGATCTCCGCCCCATTACTATCGTACCTTCCTTCACCAAAATCTTCGACAGGATCCTATACAACCTAATCTACCCTTTCATTAAGTCCCATGAAAACTTCTACCTCCTTGATGATCAACATGGTTTCCTGAACGGCCGCTCATCTTCCACCAACTTAGTTAGTATTCTCGATCATTGCTACTCTTCTTTCTCTAAAGGGCTTCAGTGCACTCTCCTCTTCCTAGATATATCCAAGGCTTTTGACTCGCTGTCATTTTCAGCAATTGAATCTGCCTTAATGAGAAGCGGTATTTGCGGAAATGTTCTCAATCTTATCAGCTATTATCTTCGGAATCGCTATACAAGAGTAAAAATTGGCAGCAGTCTCTCGAGGCCAACCCATGTCCGATCCGGTGTTCCCCAGGGCTCTGTACTTGGTCCCATTCTCTTCAACCTTGCACTCGCACACATACAGGTTGAAGACACTCTTTTCAAGCTGTTCAAATATGCAGATGATATGGTCATCGTATTCAGCAACCCCACAACTTCCAACCCTTCCTCATCCCTTATATCGGAGCTCCTATCCTCGCTCCACTTGCAGCTCAGCGAAATCGGACTCAAACTAAATCCCACCAAAACTCGCTTAATGAGACTCTCGTCTGATCCATTCTGCTCTATCCCGGCTGCCAACTACCCCTCGACATAGAAATAATAGATTCGGCCAAACATCTCGGCATTCAATTCTCAAAATCCCTAGACTTCTCCCCACCCCTTACTCACACTACCTCCAAACTCTTCAAATGGGCCCGTCTGATCTGTTTTAAGACTAACAATCCCACTCTCCAACTCACATTATTCAAGGTCTACGTTCTGCCCCTCATTTCCTACGCCAGTGAATTCTACTGTCCTCTCACCCACGCCTCCTCGTACACCATTGAACAGGTATCCTCCAGATTTCTTAAGCGAGTCTTCCCGAACTGCCAAAACTACAGGGAACGCCTACTTCTAGCTAACCTCCTTCCGCTTTGGTTCACACGTCACCTTCGAGTCATTTCTTTTATCCATAAGATCTCAACTTCCTTACCACTCTCCAACTTTGCCCACCCAAGTCACCACTACGCCACACGTTCTAGTAACTCTTCTATCCAAGCCTATCATACCCCCACCTTATTTAAAAAAATCTATCTCTTCTCCAAAGCCACTAATGTCTTCAACGCTCTCCCCACAGACATAAAACTCCTACCCCAGCACGAATTCAAAAAGGCAGCCCATCAGTACTTCTTCAACAAATTTCTTTGTGACACGACCGATTGGAAACGAAACTGGTTCCTTCTCAATCCATAACATTTACTCCACCCTATCTTCTTACCTCTCTTGTCTTATTCTTTTTTCTTCAAGATTCACTAATACCACCTCTCAGCCCATTCCTAACCCCATTATATCCACGTTGCGGATACTCTACTACGTTTTGCTCATCCAACTCTTTTCTTTTTTCTTGTTTCAGCGGAGGACCGGAAACCCAACAGCCCTACCGATTCACCAACGGTTCGCTTCGGACTTCGACTCTCCCTGGTCTTATTTTAATCTCGATCACGTTCTACAGATGCCTGCGATCCTTGCAAGACTCGCTCGCCTCAATCCTGCCGACTCCATCAATTCATTCGTCACGACAACGGACTCCAACGGTCGTCGTCTACCTCCGGGCCGCCATCCTTTTATCTTCATCTTCGTTTTCGATCTCACATTCACCTTGAAGATCTGATACTTCACGGACTATCTCCAATTGATCTTGTCTAGTCAAATGGAACTTCGCTTATATTTATTTTTCACCAGATTGAACTATCTTGTTGTTAATGATAACTTTTCCCCTCCCCAACCCCTCCCCCTGCTATTAAATACTTTGCTAGTCACAATTCCACTCACCTCCACATATCCTACCCTTGATTTGCTATTTCAATGATTGGGCCAGTTGGCCTTTGATGCCAAATAAATGTATTATTATTATTATTATTATTGTTTTTGGCTGTCCTGAGTATTACGTGGAGATTATAGGTGGGTATCCAATCATTTTTGAACCTCTTGTATCTTTGATGTTGCGAGTGCTGACGATAAAGAGATAGAACATAAACGTGACTTAACATCTAATTCTTTGTCTGTCATCAACATGTTTTTTTTTATTTCTGCTTTTTTAATACTCCTTATTTTTCTCTCATCAATACTCATTCTTTTCCTCTCTTTTATCGTTATCTACGTTAAATCTGTACTTCTATCTCACTCCACTATGAACCAGCTTTCGTCGCCAGTCCCCATCTCCCCGTTCCTCACCCAGAAGCTTATCTCCAATATTTCTGACCTCCAACAGCAAATGGCGGACATCACAGGATTACTTGGAGCACTGACTGGCAACCTTTCAATCTCCACCGTTCAGCCCTATTTGTTGCGTCAAGCTGATGCGTTTCTGAATGGGATAGCCAGGGAGGTTACCCTGCGAAATCACATCAAGAGAAACATATTTCTTTGGTCTCCGCGCTCCCCACTCTCAAAGGACGATCTGGCCTCAGATCTCATCAGTCAAATAGGGGATAACTTTAGCCACCTTAAAGAGATCTCCTCGGGAAAGGGTCCAAGCCTTTATTCTCTCCTCGCACAAAAGACTGTCTGACGGTGAGGTTCGTCATCTCAAACTGCACTCGCCCATCTTAGCATCCGGGAAAGTCAAACTAAAACGAGATTACACGCTACTACAGAGGACTTTAGAGAAAGCCCAAACCCATAAACCTGACACCACCCCCCTCCTCCAGCTCATCACGCCTTTCCGGGCTGGAGCAATCCAAAGAAAAGCCGCTCAGTTCACGGCGGAATCCTTGGCGATGCACCTTCCTCCAGTCCACCCCTACTGATACCTTCCCGATTTGAAGGCTTTCCTTTCACTTTTAGCCCTTACTCCGCAACCAGTCCCACCCACAATCTCAAGCTTCACCACGTCGTCGTGGCCGACCACGCCGCGCTAAGCCTCCTAATAACGCACCTTCTCCCCCAAGTTCGTCCGCCAGGTCCACATCCCCTCGACAAGTTACTTTTGTGACGGATGCTATGACATAGAAACCGAAAAAACGTAAATCTACTAAGACCAAACAAGACTTCGACCCAGCCCCATCAACTTCGTCTCCCCTACTGAATCCATCATCGACCCCACCCTGGACTGTTGCGTCTCAGCTACTGATCTTTCTCTGTCCCTGCTCGCCCCCTCAACGCAGCTTCCGAGTGCCCCCTCGAGCCCAGATACCTCGCCCCCTTTTACTTTCAAACCCTACAACTGCCTCACCCACCTGATAAACGTGGGACAACAGAAATCCAAATCGACGCTGACCACTCTATCCTTGTCAACGAGCGGTCTGTCACCCTCATCAGCCCTAGATCTCGCCCCTCCCGCCAGCGGAAAGCCCCCGCACGCTTCTCCTCCCCGATCTTACCATCCCTCTCTCAGATCACCCTAAGCAATTCTCATCAACTGCAGGTCACTTACGCCTAAAATCAATCAACTACAAGCTTTTCTATCCTCTAACGAGATAGACATATGCGTTCTTGTTGAGACTTGGCTGTCCCCTTCCATCTACTGTGATGATCTTTTCCTCATTCACGGATACACGTTCCTTCGTAGCGACAGAACTGTCGGTCGTGGGGGTGGACTATCTGCCTATGTCTGATCCCTTCTTATGCCCAAACGCTTGTCGACATCGGACTCTCAAGGATTGGAATTTTTCTCGTTTCAGCTACAAATACATAACCAAAGCATATCTACCTGTGTTGTCTACAGATCCCCTAATATCTCACTTATCGACGACACTCATGGTGCCCAACTTCTATCTACTTTTTTCTCTTTACACTCCGATCGGTACGTCGTTGTTGGCCCGTAGCCATAGAAATTCCGGCTTGACGACCGGCGGGCTCAAGCTAGTCGACCCGGGATTGGTAACATGAACCTTGCCGGCCATAAAGGGCCAGCCATCATCCCGTTTCATGTGAAACCTCGAGTTTGTTCTAACTGCACTGTAACTTTTTGTTAAATGTGTAGTGACGGAATGAGAGCAAGCGTTCCAGACGTGAGGGGCAAGTTTCGGCTGCTGAAGGAAACTCTGGCCACTGGCATCTGGGCAGATAGTGCTCATCAGCTTTGGTTGGCAGACTATCTAGGAGAAGGAAAACTCAGAATAAAAACCATCACTAGGAATGGGCGACCTAGTGTTCTTTTACAGTCCACATATAACCATGACATGTACAACTTACAATAATAACATACTGCATCGGCCGTCGTGAAGTATAAAAAGGGTCGCCTTATCTGCTGAGCCGTGCAGGCTGGATAAGCGAAAACAGGCTACTGCAGGCAACTCCAACTCTATATTCGATTCTGCGTTCTTTCCTTCCCCTTCCTCTTCTCAATCTTACAATAATTCTCTTTTAGATACTATAAATATGGTTGGTTTCGATCATAACAATGAGCCCAATACTAGGTTGCCAAATATCGAAAATGGTTCTTGTAGACGATCATTCATTAGACCTAAGTTAGGTTTTAACGTAGGCGCATTTAATGTGCGAACATTAAAACAACTTGGACAGCAAGAATCTCTTGCTCGTACGTTGGATAAATTAGAAATCGACATATGTTGCGTATCTGAAACCAGAATACAGGATCCTACGTGTATTACAGAACTAGTTGCATCATCTCTATCTACGCGTTATTGGCTTCGAACATCTGGTTCCACAGAGTCCTCTCAAGCCGGTAAATGGGGCGTTGGTATTGCCCTTAGCGCGCGAGCTGAAGCTTGCTTAATTGAATGGATCCCTTTAAATAGTCGATTGTGTGCGGCACGTTTAAATACATCTACTAAAATCAAAGCAAAAAACCGTTATCATCGTTGCCTCTTCGTTGTATCTGCATATGCTCCTACCGATTGCAGCACAGAAGAAAGCAAGGACGCTTTTTACTCCGAATTAAGCTCCTTACTAAGTAAAGCACGAAGTTCGGATATAGTCCTGGTTATGGGTGACATGAATGCTCAAGTTGGTCGCTTAAGCAACACAGAATTTCATTTAGGTGGAAGATACACTCTAAGCTCGACTCGCAATGATAATGGTGAACGGCTTTTGGATAGCTGCGCTGAACATAGACTATATTTAAGTAGTACAAATTTCAGACGTAGTGTTAAACGTTGTGCTACATGGCGTCCTCCAGCACCCGGACAACGGTGGACTCAAATAGATCATGTAGCAATTAGTTATAGATGGCGTGGTTGCATCAAGGATTGTCGCTCTTTTTGGAACACTTATGTCGACTCGGACCATGCACTTATCCGTTGTAGATTTGCTCTAAAATTTTCCGGGCAAATAATTAAGAATAAACCCCAAATTGATGTAGGCAAACTCGAACAACCGTCTATCCGACAAAACTATGAAAATATTCTTAAGGCTAATCTAACTGGTCTGAATAGCGAAAATCCGAATATACTTTGGTCCAAGATAAGTTCCACTATGCACAATGCAGTACTACTGTATGTGGCATAGCAGGCCCCCGTAGAAATAATCACTGGCTCTCTGTAAAATCTATGGAGATACTCGAAATAAGGCGCCAAATTCCACCTGGCTCGACTCATAATAATACCCGTCGCAATATAAGACGCCAACTTAAGCGCAGTCTTAAAGGCGATCTCGAAAACGTTTGGAGCAGAAAGGCTGAAGAAATGGAAGTAGCTTTCGCGTCAGGTAACAGTCGCTGTTTGTTCCAACTTATACGCACAACAGGTCCGAGAAAGTTAAAAGTTAGCGAAACTATAAATGATAGTAACAACGAATTAATAACCGATAAAATAAGTCGTCTTGACAGGTGGGCTGAACACTTTAGAGATCAATTTTCTTGGCCACCCGCGTCAGTTCCGCTTCCCGAAAGCATGTCTGCATCAACAGTGTGGAATGTTAGTCCCGAAGAACCATCCGAATTTGAAGTACGCGATGCAATCCTATCTCTTAAGCGCCGCAAAGCCGCCGGCCCCGATGATCTGCTTCCGGGATTGTTTAAGGATGGTGGCGATATAATTTCAGGAGCGTTGACCAAACTTTTTCATACTATATGGAATGAGGAAACCGTACCCCTTGACTGGAATGAGTCGACCATCATTCCCATCTTCAAAAGAGGCAATCGTAATTCGTGCGATAACCATCGTGGTGTAAGTTTGACTCCGGTCGTATCAAGGTTATTTGCTTCGATTATCCTACGTCGTCTTAGCGCTTCACGTGAATCACAAACAAGAGAAGAACAGGCCGGATTCCGCGCAGGACGAGGTTGTATAGATAATATTTTTACGTTAAGGCAAGTTCTCGAACAGAGACATTTATATCACCGTCCCACAATAGTCGTCTTTCTATACTTCAAGGGTACATTTGATTCGATGGATCGCAATGTTTTATTCCATATCTTGTCGAAAAGCGGTGTGCCCACTAAATTTGTTAATATTATACGAGCTCTCTACATAAATACTTCTGGTCGCGTTAAGGTTTACAACAAATTAACGCATAACTTTACAACCAGCAGTGGTGTTCGTCAAGGTTGTCCACTTTCCCCATTTTTATTTAATTTTGTAATCGATGCTATTATGAACAACACTCTCTCACACATTCAGGACGCCGGAGTTGAAGTTCTCCCGGGAGATAAACTAGTCGATCTTGACTATGCGGACGATATCGTACTATTATTCGACAATCAGCATGCTGCCCAGACCACCTTAAATAGATTAGCAAACGTTGTTCCGTCTTTCGGTATGAAATTCGCACCCTCTAAATGTAAGATACTGTTACAGGATCACCCACCACTCACTCCAACGTTGCGACTGCAGAATGAAGATCTTGACATAGTCGACAGGTTTACATATCTTGGGAGCTCTATCAATAACGTAGGCAATATGTCCGACGAGGTGAGAATACGGATCGCGAAAGCTAGAGTAGCTTTCTCGAACCTTCGTCATTTATGGAGAAACGCGAATATTTCACTTTGCCTTAAAGGTCGTTTTTACAATGCATCTGTACGCGCAGTCTTACTATACGCTAGTGAAACTTGGCCTCTTAGAGTTGATGATCTGAGACGCTTACAGGCATTCGATCATCGTTGTTTGAGAAGTATAGCACATGTTGGTTACCAACAACGAATAACTAACGTTGACATCCGTAGACGTATTTTTGGATCTGACAATAAGTGCTCGTCTTTAGAAAAGCAAATAAGGCTCCATCAACTTCGTTGGCTCAGTCACGTTTTGCGTATGCCCTCATTCCGATTGCCCAATAGAGCTCTGTTCTCTCATCCAGCACCAAATTGGCGTAAGAAACAAGGTGGGCAGATTTTGATATGGCAGAAACAATTACAGTCACTTAAATCCAAATTGGGTAGTATAGGATCCACTCGTCTGCCGGGATGGGTCCTCGTGCACATCACAGTTCTTGGTTAGAAACCCTTAGCGATATGGCAGCGAATCGAGCTCAGTGGCGATCTTGTTGCAAATGGATAATAGATTCATCTTCGTAACTTTCTTTTCTTAGTAAGGCAAAGTTAGCTGCGAGGTTCGGTTTGTTTATGACGTGATACGGTGAAATCCGCAAGGAAGCTGTGTTGCTGATGTCGCCTTGCCCGAATGCTAACTTGGCCATAATGGTGTTGTGGAGAGGTTTAGTTTGCCTCATTTCTGTGAGTTATCCTGATAAATTTACTCATAGTAGCAAGGTTTTCCTTCTCTCTCTACCCCTCTCCCTCTCTCGTAAATCTCAATAATAATTTAACTAAATTCACTTACATACTTTATTTCACTCCTTATGGTTATATGGCAGTGAAACATTAGTCACTTGACTTTTTTGTGGCTGGAAATGATGATGATGGTGATGATGATCTCAACCTCCCCATGGCTAAATGGCATAATCTAGCTTCGGAAAGTCACCCACTGCTTCGAGTCTTCGCGGAAAACCTGTTACACCAATTCGTGCATTTTCCTACCCGAGGGAACTACCAACTGGATTGTGTACTCTCCAATAACGAGGTGACCGATGTTCACTCTCGGGAGATCTTCCCTAATCTTGATCAATGTCAGGTATCCTTCCTCTTACCTCTCTTATCCTTCACCCCTCGAGAAGACACCCAATCGTTCAGGCGATTCACCACCTTGGAAGAGTTCCGCCGACTCTGTGACACTGTTAACTGGAGGGACCTCTTTCTCCCAAACAATCTCTCCTCGTGCTTTTCCGAAGTCCATAACATCCTATCCTCCCACTATAACTCCGCCACCTCTATTCAACACGTATACTCGACGAATAAGTTGAACGCTCTGTTTAAGGCACGTGACAACCTCGCACGCAACTCTCGTCTATGCACATCGTCACTTGCCCGAGCCCTGGCTCTGAGACGCATCGATGGGCACATTAAACAGGCTATCAACAAACAAGCGCTCCACATCGAAAAACGCATCCGCTCAGCTCCTAACCCCCGGGCAAAGTTCGCTATCATCAAACACCAATTGCTGCAAAAGCCCAAAACCTCGTATATCAACTTCTCTCAGTCAGACGACCCCTGCTTCGCCAACGATTATCTGACTCACCTTCTCGACTCCTTTTCCACTCCCACTCCGCCTGTTGAGATGTTAGACAACGGAGACACCGAGAACCTACGCTGGTTCCATGTCTCTCCGGCTTCCGTCGCCCAAGCAATTAAAAACATTAAATCTAAACACCAATTTGATCAATATGGTGTCTCGGTCAGTATGATTGCCCTTCTAGGCTGGAACGTCTTCTCTCTGATTGCAGATGTTATTAATCATTGTCTCGAAACCACCTATCTTCCCCCGGACTGGCTTAATTCGACGATCTCTCCTATCCCTAAAAATGGCACTTCTTCGATCTCATCATTTAAAGATCTACGCCCCATTACTATCGTCCCTTCTTTCACCAAAATCTTCGACAGGATCTTATACGACCTAATCTACCCCTCCATTAAGTCTCATGTAAACTTCTATCTCCTCGATGATCAACATGGCTTTTTGAATGGCTGCTCCTCTTCCACCAACTTAGTTAGTGTTCTCGATCATTGCTACTCCTCCTTCTCTAAAGGGCTTCAGTGCACTCTCCTATTCCTGGATATATCCAAGGCTTTTGACTCGCTGTCATTTTCAGCAATCGAATCCGCCTTACTGAGATGCGGTATCTGCGGCAACGTTCTCAATCTTATTAGTTACTATCTCCGAAACCGATATGCGACAGTAAAAGTTGGCAGTAGTCACTCGAGGCCAGCCCATATCCGATCCGGTGTTCCCCAGGGCTCCGTACTTGGTCCCATTCTCTTCAACCTTACGCTCGCGCACATACAAGTTGATGACAACCTTTTCAAGCTGTTCAAATATGCGGATGACATGGTTATCGTATTCAGCAACTCCGAAACATCCAACCCCTATTTATCCCTCATATCGGAGCTCCTATCCTCGCTCCACTCGCAGCTCAGCAGAATCGGCCTCAAACTAAATCCCATCAAAACTCGCATAATGAAACTCTCCTCTGATCCATTCTGCTCTATCCCGGTTGCCAACTAATCCCTTGATATAGAAATAATAGATTCGGCCAAACATCTTGGCATTCATTTCTCAAAATCCCTAGACTTCTCCCTACACCTTACACACACTACTTCCAAACTCTTCAAATGGGCCCGTCTGATCTGTTTTAAGACTAACAAACCCACTCTCCAACTCACGTTATTCAAGGTCTACGTTCTGCCCCTCATTTCCTACGCCAGTGAATTCTGCTTTCCTCTCACCCTCGCCTCCTCGTATACTATTGAACAGGTATCCTCCAGATTTCTAAAGCGAGTCTTTCCGAAATGCCAAAACTATAGGGAACACCTACTCCTGGCAAACCTTCTTCCGCTTTGGTTCACCCGTCACCTTCGAGTCATTTCTTTTATCCATAAGATCACAACTTGCTTACTACTCTCCAACTTTGCCCACCCGAGTCACCACTACGCCACACGTTCTAGTAACTCTTCTATCCAAGCCAACCATACCCCCACCATATTTAAAAAAAATCTGTGTCTTCTCCAAAGCCACTAATGTCTTCAACGCTCCTCCCACAGACATAAAGCTCCTACCCCAGCACGAATTCATAAAGGCAGCCCATCAGCACTTCTTCAAAAAACTTCTTTGTGATACGACCAATTGGAAACGAAACTGGTTTCTTCTCTCTCCATAACATTTACTTCACCCCAGGCTATTCTGTTTACTAACTTCGGAGGGCGAAATCACTCAGGCAGTCATCTAATCTTCTACTTTACCTCTCTGGTCTTAATCTTTTCTTCTAGATTCACTAATACCACCTCTCAGCCCATTCCTGACCCCATTATATCCACGTTGTGGATACTCTACTACGTTTTGCTCATCCAATTCTTTTCTTTCTTGTTTCAGCGGAGGACCGGAAACCCAACAGCCCTACCGATCCACTAACGGTTCGCTTCGGACATCGACTCCTCCTGGTCTTCTTTTAATCACAACCACGTTCTACGGATGCCTGCGACCCCTGCAAGACTCGTTCGCTTCAATCCTCCTGATTCCATCCATGTCCATGCTTTACTCCATCAACTCAATCGCCACGACAATGAACTCCATCGGTCGACGTCTACCTCCGGGCCGCCATCTTTTCATCTTCATCTTTGTTTTTGATCTCACATTCACCTTGAATCTCTGATACTTCATGGACTATCTCCAATTGATCTTGTCTAGTCAAATGGAACTTCGTTTCTATTTATTTTTCACCAGATTGAACTATCTTGATGTTAATGATAACTTTTCCCTTCATCAACTCCTCCCCCTGCTATTTAATAATTTGCTAGTCACAATTCCATTCACCTCCACATATCCTACCCTTGATTTGTTATTTCAATGGTCGGGCCTGTTGGCCTTTGATGCCAAATAAATGTATTATTATTATTATTATTATGTAGGTGTAAATTTATATTTGAGCATACTCTCTGTTCACGATCGGACAACCCGAAAGATAAGATTGCACCATTTGTAACTCGTCTCGATTTACATTGGCTTTTACTAGAATCAAGGTTGCAAACTTGATATAAATTTCAGACACATTATGTACATACATTGGTCATTATAAACTAAGAATTGCATTGTGTAGAAAAGGCAATTCATCCAGTAGACCGATTTTGCCTAGGAAAGGATTCAAAACTGAGACACACTGCCGCACACTACAGACAGTTTTCAATCATTTACCAACTGATGTAACTCGGATAGACTTTTTTCTTTTAGGAGGAGCACATATGGCATCCAATTAGACCCAAAGTTCCAACTAACCATCCCCAATCTGTCATTACTGAACATACACCACACTCCATGGGGAAGTATTATTGAAAAGAACATTTATATAAATAAATGATTATTGGTTGCGCAGGAGGTTGTAACACTTAATATATTCAAGTTAGCGAATTTGACACAATTACTTGACCCATTAAGTACATACATTTTCCAGTATAATCTAAGAATTATGAAGTGGAGAAAAGAAATTCATCCAGTAGACCGGTTTATTCCTTATTAGGAACGCATCACGTACTGGCCAGCATTTGCCGCGGACGGGGCTCGAGCCTGGGAAAATCTGATTCGGAATCTGGTGCTCTAACACCTAAGCCACCCTGCTGCACACTACACAACATTTTCATTGACATACCAACTAATGTAACTCGGTTAGTTATTTTTCTTTTAGGTGGAGCTCATATAGCATCCATTTAGAACAAAGTTCCATCTAAAGATCCCCAAACTTTCATTACTGAACAGACGCTTCACTACACGGGGAAGTGGTATTGCAATGAACATTTATATAATTAAACTAACATTTGTTGCGCGGGCGGTGATTACATTTACTATAATCGAATTTGAAAAATAGATATAAACATCTGACACATTAGGTACATACATTTTTAAGTATGAAATTAGAATTGTATAGTGCAGAAAGTGCAATTCATCAAATAGATTTGTTTTGTCCTTATGAGAAGCTCATCACACACAACCAATGATCGTTTAATTAAAATATTCATTTCAATACCACTTTCCCATGTAGTGTGGTGTCTGTTCTGTAATGACAGATTGGGGATAAATATTTGGAACTTTGTGTCTAAATGGATGCCATATTATATCAACCTAAAGGAAAAGTGACAAACCGAGTTATATTAGATTGTAACACACGGCTCCGCGTTACAATCCAACGATGTTCTATTTTTACAGTTAAATACTGTTTGTTGCGAAGAACTAATATATATGCAGGTATGTATTAGGTTTTGCGAACCTAGTAACAAATTAGTTCAGTTGTGACCAGAAGGATAAACCAAAGGCAGCATGAACGGAAAGTATATACTCATGCACATTCGTTTCGTGCTTACTGGCGACTCATCAGTAGGAGCCGGTATTACGCCCATTAACCACTATATATTTCGTAGAAGAATGTGGAATAATAGGACGGTACAATCTCCTAGACGAATGTGTAAACCTGTAATAGTGAAGCTAACATAATCTGAAGTCAACGACAACACGACTTCAATGCTAACTCACACTATATAATATATATACCGAGTCTGTAAAGGATACTAACACTATGGCCATTGTGTTAGTAACTGATACCTTTCAAAAAGGCAGCACAACCACATGAACACATTGAGGATTCTGAAAATTGCTGGGGTCAGTCTCCTCTGCGGCAGTAGAGGCTGATCACCCCAATATTGTTGGCCGCTCCACGTCTGATGGCTCGAAGCACGTTGCTCTCACGGTAGAGCGCAATTAAACTATTGTATTTAAAGCAACGGCTCCAGTCAATTCGTGCTTCAAACGCCCAAATGCCAGCAACCAGTCCCATCGTCAGTTGCCATAATCAACATACTTCCTCATCCGTGACGCAAATTCCGGCATATTATTTCTCATAGCCACTGGATCAGATGTAAGCTTACTACGCCACAATTATTTCGGACCTACACACCCAGTCAACACCAGCAGTCTTACCTGCGCCAATGGCTCCAACATAGCGAGTTTTGGGGCACGGATACACAAAATCTCGTTCTCCAACTCAAAAAGATGTTTCAATTATCCTTTCATCATTGCCAATACGACAAGAAACATCATTGGACGTGACTTGCTCCAACACTTCGACCTCACTATTCATCCAAGAACACGAGAGATACGCACTGCCGGCAATCAGTTGCTTTCATCAGCGCTAAAACACACGACTCGCGCCGAAGCAATCTCATCCATACAGCTAATTCCTCCAGTTCCTCATGTACCACAACTGGACGATGTTCTAAAGCGACATGAAGAGATTTTGAAACCTATCTCCTTTTTGCCCCATCTCAAGAGGAAGCCTGCCATCACAGCTCATCGTATCATCTTATCGAAGCCACATCCTCATCCTCCAAGGCCGTCGAGCAAGATTTCGCCATGCTACGTCAACTAAGCTTCTGTAAACGATCCAGCTCACCATTTGCGTCGTCTGTGATAGTAGTACCAAGGAGTGAACAGGAAACCTTCAGGGTGTGCGGGGATTATCGTATTCTCAATTCTTGCACACAGTCTGATTCATACATCCTGACAAATCCAGCTGACCTACTCAGATCCGCTATCAGCCATGCTGTGTACTCAAAACTCGACCTAATAAAAGTCTTCTATCAAGTACCGATGGACAAAGATATGCCTTTCGGTCTTAAGAACGCATCTCAAACATTTCAGCGCGTTATGAAGGAAATACTAGATGGTCTACAATTTGTAATTCCCTACTTATTCTCCTAAATCAATTGATTTCCTCGGTCAACAAATTTCCGAGAAAGGCATGACACCTATACCTGCTAAGTTTCGTGCTATTCAAGATCTACAGCCGCCAACCACCGTTCGAGCCTTACGACGATTCCTGGGCAAGATGAACTACTATTCTCGATTCGTACCACGCCTTGCCAAGATCCTGGCACCGCTTCACAAATATCTCGTGCCAGAAATCCGTTTTGTCAAAAAATCACAACTGATTCAGCTCAACGTGGATGACATGCAGGATTACAAGGAGGCCCAAAGGACCTTATGCAAAGAGACCATGCTTCATTCTCCGGATTGGTCTCAACCTTTTGAATTGATCACTGACGCATCCGACGTTGCCATAGGCGCAGTACTTCAACAGTTTATCAATGGCATACACCGACCTATCGCCTTCTACTCGCAAAACTACAACCTTGCGAGACGCGATATAATACATTTTGGGAGAGAGTTACTCGCAATCTACCGGTCGATCCTACACTTCCACACCTATCTAGATGGCCGAAAGTTCAAGATCTACACAGACCACCTCCCTCTATTCCCGAGGCTCAGAGGAAAGAAAGATTATTTATATTCACGACGTGTCAACTCACAACTTACACGAATACACGAGTATGAATATGAAGTCACTCATGTCAAAGGATCAGAAAACGTTGTTGCGGAATCCCTGAGCCGTCCTGCAGAACTCTGTGCTTCTATCCTGTGTCCTTCACCTATAAGTACTCAGGAATTGCAAGCAGCACAGCAAGATGATCCATCACTTCGGACATTTGATGTCAATTGCCTGAAAACATTTGATTATGATGGAACTCTGCTGTAGTGTGAAATAACTGGCGTGGGCTCTCGGCCGTTTATACCTGAAAAATTCCGTCACAAGATCTTCGAGGTTTACCATTCAATGAGCCATCCATCTGGCGAAGCCTCAGTGGAAATTCTATCCAGAACGTATTTTTGGCCTGGCATGCGGCGAGATGTCAAGAAGTGATCAAAACAATGTCTAGAATGTCAGAAATGCAAAGTGACGAGACACACCAAAACGGCGCCACAAGTCATTCAAGTGCCCAAAGTCCGATTTACGCACATACACGTTGATCTGGTAACCTTACCTGCCGTGAACAATATGCGATATCTACTGTCAATAGGGGATCGCACCACTCGATGGTATGAGGCCATACCACTGCCAGACATGAAGCAAGACACTGTCAGTTATGCTTTAGAGCTCAATTGGTTTGCTCGGTTTGATGCTCCAGTTGAAGTAACAACCGATCGTGGCGCACAGTTCCTCGGCGAAGAGTTCGCAGCCCTACTGAAATACTATGGTGTCAAACACTCCGTGACAGCGGCTCGCAATCCGAGAGCAAATGGTTTCGTCGAAAGGCCACACCGAGAACTGAAAGCGGCGCTCAAGGCTAGCCCAGAAGAAAATTGGCTTGCGGCTTTAGCGAAAGTACTCCTATCAATGCGTACAAGACCTCGTGAGCCGATCAAATGTAGTTCCGCTGAAATGGTGTTTGGCGAATGTCTACGGCTGTCTGGTGAACTAGTCCGATCACGCCCTGAAATTGCGATAACGATGAACGATCCGGCATTTCTGTTTCAACTTCACAATTTTCTACAATAAAACGCTCAGAATCGGCCGATCTGTCCTACACGTCAGCAACATGGTCCAATATATAAACGCAAAGATTTTGATAGCTGCAAATGGTTCTTCGTCAACAACGACATGGATAACATGATTCTAGCCAAACCGAAGCGCGGTCCTTATTGTGTGTTAGATCTATGTCAGAATTACATAATCTTGGAGATTAATGGTAAACCTGAAACTGTCTCCAAACGCAGATTATCCCCGGCTGACGTTGATCCAAATGACACGCTGTTCTACGATGTTGACCTATCAGGCGGCAAAGAAACGATTATTCCTCCTTCAGACAGTTTTACCGACCACGGGCTGACGCCAGACATCTAACCAGCAACCGTGCCAACGTGAGAATCGGACTCTCTTGCCTTCTATCTCGGTGCTATTTGTACTAGTCGCCTCCTTTGTTTTGAGTATGCCTTTTAAAGGCATATCTGCGAGCCTTTGCAATGGAACCCCCCCCTACGGCTCCTACAAGCGGGGGTTTTTCCCTTTTCCCGGTGACGGATTCCTCTCAACCGGTTTTGTGCTTCCTTTCCATGTGGGTCAACCTAATCGCGGGTAATTACAATTTTCGCCCTGGCACTTCGCACTGCGTCCGTATTCGCAATGTGCCTTACACCATCCGCGTGGCCCTTCGAAGCGCTGACGCGAGTGACTCCCTCGACGTCTATTATACTTATCCTGACTCCGAAGTTGTGCAATATCACTACGCAAGCTAGCAACTTCTCTACATAAGAAACGCAAAGTTTCTTGTATAGCCAGGTGGTTTTCGGTATCTGCCCTGACCTGGCTGCATCGTTACAGAATCTGCTATTACAGCATGTACTTGTGGTTCTTGCTGTTTATACACGCCGTCTAACCCTCTGAGTTTTGTTGGCCAATCTATGTTCATTGTGTCAAATACTTCCATTGTTGTTCTGAGCCTAATTGGTAGCTCAGCTGTAAAAATGGAGTTGACTACGTCTCTAGATATATTCAACCTGGAAGCTTTTGTGCAAAGGCGTTCGTAAAATTCGGACGGTAGTTGACGCCCCATTTTTTCTAAGCGTAATAATTCGCACATTTGCGCTGATCTTCCAGGCTGATATCTCTGTTGAATTTCTGCCATTAATAACTCAAATGCATTATACGGCTTTTCTTCTACAGTTCTGTCTCTGAAATTTTCCAAAGCATTTCGGAAATTTTCAGGCAATGCCATCCATGCTGCAACAAATTTTTCCATAGGGATCACGATATTGTAAGCACTAAATATCATTTGGGCATCTCCTACCCAACTTGAATGTTTTTCTGACTTATACTGTGGTAGACTTAATATTTTTGGACTGGCGCGTCGCCAAATTTTGTTGAGGCCCCTAACCTATCCGTGTCTGTAAGCCCCATAGATGCCAGATCGCTGGAAGTCCTAAAATTCACAGTAGAGTCTGATAGGCTTATATTATTGCTTGCGTCACTTAAGTTCAAGTCCGCTATGTCCTGCACTAACCTACTTGTGTCCTCAAATTTAATATCGGTATCCATGAATATATGGGATAACAATTAAATCGATACTTACTGTTAGGCAATCGGACTGCGAAAATTGGCAATCTGTTCCACTCAGCAAATAATCTAGAATGAGATATTCGTGAACCACCGATGAAATCATACTTAATATCGGTAACCATGATCAAATGTTTTAATAATTAAATTGACACTTACAATGGCAAATGGAAGGTGAGAGTTGGACAGTTTCGAACCCAGCAATAAATCTGTTTTGATGTGTACGTGACCCACAAATAAAACAATTATACCTGTTCCAAGGCTCCTCCTCAGTGCTATATTATATCAGAACACAAGGCAAGAATTGGAAGAGTATATTGAAAATTGTTGTAATCGTTT
>JAQBSW010010527.1:22500-23884 GCA_029291075.1 Eudiplozoon nipponicum | reverse complement strand
TTAAGTACAAGAAATATATCATCCACGTACCGTATATATTGAGCACATTTACTTATGTCACTCTTTAATGATGTATTTTCTAGGTGCCCTAGAAAAATCTCAGCCAACACTGGAGATAAGGGGCTTCCCATTGCGACACCATCAGTCTGTTTGTAGATGCTTCCATTAAAACGAAATCGTACGTCTTTCGTGCATAATAAGATAAGCTTGCGTAGAGTTTGACCTGGCACCGGCGATGGTAATATATCGTGTTCTACCGCTTTGACTATAATGTCAATGGTTTCATCAATTGGAACATTTGTAAACAAAGACGTAACATCAAAAGATACCATAATCTTGTTTTTAACATTTATATCTTGAATTTTGTTTACAAACTCAAACGAATCGGCAACCGAATGATTACCTAGTAGTTTACGTAATGGTTCGAGTAAACGAACTAGCCATTTAGCTAGTGCATGAAACGGAGAATTTACCATTGATAAAATTGGCCTCATAGGACAACCTCTTTTGTGTGTTTTTGGTAATCCGTACATTATTGGTGTAGATGATCCAACTGGCTTGAGCTTCTGTGCAGTGGCCTCATCAATAAAACCGGCATCTGTCAAAATCTTAATTTCATTTATTACTTTGCGCTCCACCTTGTCTATTTCATCTGATTTATCGTCTAGACGTGTGAATTTTGTATTGTCCTTTAACACGTTTTCCATCTTTTGTACGTAGTCAGATTTGTCCATTATAACTTCGCTCTTTCCTTTATCAGCGCGTAGTATTTTGATGTCTGCATTTCTGCTGATACTTCTAAGTGCATTTAGATGCTAAGATTCTAAAGAAAATGAATATAATAAAGCTAAATGGCTAGTTCGTTTACTCGAACCATTACGTAAACTACTAGGTAATCATTCGGTTGCCGATTCGTTTGAGTTTGTAAACAAAATTCAAGATATAAATGTTAAAAACAAGATTATGGTATCTTTTGATGTTACGTCTTTGTTTACAAATGTTCCAATTGATGAAACCATTGACATTATAGTCAAAGCGGTAGAACACGATATATTACCATCGCCGGTGCCAGGTCAAACTCTACGCAAGCTTATCTTATTATGCACGAAAGACGTACGATTTCGTTTTAATGGAAGCATCTACAAACAGACTGATGGTGTCGCAATGGGAAGCCCCTTATCTCCAGTGTTGGCTGAGATTTTTCTAGGGCACCTAGAAAATACATCATTAAAGAGTGACATAAGTAAATGTGCTCAATATATACGGTACGTGGATGATATATTTCTTGTACTTAAGAACAGGTCGCAATCACGAACATTGCTTCAAAGTTTCAACAAAGCACATAAGAATATCGGCTTCACGTCAGAGCACGAGAAAGATGACT
>JAQBSW010010527.1:0-17500 GCA_029291075.1 Eudiplozoon nipponicum | reverse complement strand
CTTCCTCATAATTCACTCTCCTTAAACCAATTTGGCTAAATTATTATTTTTGTCATTATTATAACTATCTGTAAAAGAATTTTTGTCTTTTTATTGTTCTTATGGCTATATGGCAGTGAAACATTAGTTACTAATGACTTTTTCATGCTGCTGCTGCTGCTGATGATGATGATGATAATGATGATGGTGGTGGTGATGATGAGTCGGTATTTTTTTTGCGTTTTTACTTCGGAATATGTTTCAACCTTTGTTAAACACAATAAATTTAATTAAGTGATATTATTTTTATCATGAAAATAGTTTTCTAACTGACTTGTGCACAGGTTTCCTAAAAACGTTCTTTTAAATTGTGAATTGTGCAACTGAATTACTTTTTCTGACCTCTATTTCTCTGTTTTCGATGACATGTGCTTTTTAACAGCAATTTTAAAGTTGATTCCAATGATTTCGCTTATATATTTCAAAGTAGATAATCAAAATAGCGCATACCAATTTTACTGATAGTTACTATTTTTATAACTTATGAATTTTCTATCTTGATAACTAAGGTGCTACTGGCCGAATGAAATCCTGTGTCCGTGAAATGCCTGTTGACAACTTGGTAATCAGCACACTGCCGCATACTAGAGCACAGCGTGTAGCCATTCTGCGCTCTAAGAAACTACATTCTGCACTTCTGATGAGGTTGGCGCGAGTTGAAGCTCCTCTTACTAATGAGCCATCTGGTGCAGCGGAGGGAAACAGCGTTGTCGACACAGAGTTACTTAATGATTACAGACTTCATCCGTGTCAGGAACTCCTTATGGCTGCAGAATTACTAGGCTGGATTGTTAACATGTATCACCATGAAGTTACTTGGCCTGAGTAAGCTGTGCTCATTAACTTATCCTTTCAATATTTTTTGTAAGAGATGTACAAATTGCGTTATTTCTCTATCTGTTAGATTTATACTCAATTTGAAGATGATCAAGGCGGCCCAAAATAGACCAGTCCCGTTAGCTGATGTCAGCTTTACTGTATTTTTAGACGGAAAAATGTGGACTAGTGTTTGTTTTAAATCTTTAAGCATTCCATCAATAACTTCTTCCTTCACATGCGCTGAAATATATTCAGTTGCTAGTACGATTCAGAGCAACATACTTGCTTGGAATGAAAAAATAGCGCAAGCCCTCCTACGTGGTTAATACTCATTTCTTTTAATTCAGTAAATAATAGTGATATGTAAAACTTTCTAAGAAGTGGCTTCGAATAGTAATTAATTGTTTTTGGCTGCAGACACTAATCAAGATAAGATACGGCGCCCGCATAAAATCGGTTATTTGTAAACAAATTTTACTGTAAAAACACAATACCAACCGTACATATTTGGCTTTTATCTACAAGACAACTCCGATTGGTATTGGAGCTGCTTTCGCTGTTGTTTTTCTTCAGATTGTTGCAAATCCGACCGAATGTTAGTTGACGCTGGTATAATGGGCGTTCAGGCTTGCTTGAATGCTAGTATATTATTATTGGATTGTGTTATTCGTGGCCAGTCGATTAAAATATCATATTGGTGAAACTTTGGATGTTTAGGCCGGGTGCTTATTTGTTTATTTAAAGAGTTTCATATATGAAGAATACCTTTTTGTGTACTCTGTTTTGTGTAGAACTGAGAAATGCGTCAAACTGGCTGGTTATCTCATTTTAAAAATTAGCTCCGAGATCAGATCATACCTGGCGGTGCCAGGTATTTTTAATCGTTTTATGCGGTAAATTTTGCATTTTTCTGTTAATCAATTGCTTTTTCGTATGTCCAATAAATGTGCTACCGCAGTTACATGACCAATTATAGACCATAAAGGATTTGGAATGAATTGGCGTTTGATTTTTGGGACCCAACCTCATCGTTGCCTGTTCTCTGAATGTGATATTAACTTTTTCACTAAGGAAATTATCTTTAGTGATATGATTTAACCGCCATGCAATTAGAGGCTGGTATGTCTCCTCTAAATGGTAAATTTCGGAAATATTTTTGACGGTATCCTCTGTAATACGAATTAGAATTAGTCTGATTTTGCTATCAATGAACCTGCTCCGATTAGTTGTTCATTATTAAAAGTTTCTTCAGGTAGCCCAGCTCTTCCTCGATCTTGTGTCTAGAGCAGATCTTCCTGATTCGGTTTGCTAGGTTGTTAAATGTTTCTTTTTTGGGGTTTTGCAAGTGCCAAATCCTCATTTTCTTCCAAAGTGAGCTGGATATCCAAGAAGGGAAACTGTTATTTTTCTCTAGCTTGCGAGTGGATTTGATTTCTGGATCGACTTCACTTTCTTGTTTCAAGATTTCGATAGGGTCTGCTACGTCTGGGATGAAAAATAGTAGATAATCTACGTAATTTTTGTAGAGTACGCACCGGTCAATTATGTTTTTCAAGCTAGATTGCTCAAGATGGTGCATGTATACATTTGCCATGAGATGTGCAGTGCAGCTTCCCATAGCTACACATTTGAACTGTCGGACATTTATCTTCAAATGTAGATTGCACTTCTTTCACTTGTTAATATTAAGTCTTTTCTATCAGTGGTGTCTACAGGGAAATCTTGAAACTCATACTTAATCAGGTAAAACAAGATCAGTGTCAAACTAAACCATTTTGTTGTCTATGATTTTTTCACTTTAGTACATGTTTATGACATTTAATAGTAATTGGTGTAGTTTGCAGAGAAACTTAACGGATTTATGTTTCGGTGGTTTGATCATTCACATAATGGGCCGCATCAGAGGAGCTCCTGATACTTTGAAGATTTTGGTTTTCATTACAGTTTATCGGGGTTGTTCCGAAAGTTTTCGTTTTTTAACCTTTTTCTATTGGTACCGATCGGTTTTGTGAATCAGCCATTGACGATAAAACGTGTCTCCATCTTTTTCAATTTAGCATTTATTCATGATTCAGTATTTCTTATATATATATATATATATATATATATATATATATATATATATATATATATATATATATATATATATATATATATATGGAAGTAAAAAGCGAGCCAGATTTATTGCCACCATCATAATCAATTGAAAACCCTGAATGTATATAAATGATATATATATATATATATATATATATATATATATATATATTACATAGTATATTTCTAATTAGGAAGGGAAACTCACATTAATAATAAAGTAGATAATGGCCATTTATTTCGAGACTACTAAACTTCACTTTACAATCTTTCATTTATATACATCCTGGGTTTTCATTTGATTATGTGGGTGGCAACAAATCTGACTCGGTTTTACTTCTATTTCTTGTTTGGGCTGATTAGTAAGTGTGTATGCGTATGCTGTCTGTGTGGTCCACTCTTCCGAGTGAAGGTCTTTCTCGATACTGTCATTACAAAGTGACTGTCCTGAAATCCGTCACCAGTATTGAAGAGCTTAAGAGTTAATCAACATTTAGCAAACAGAACCAGGATGATCTACTCTGAACACAAGATCGAGGAAGAATTGGGCTCCCTGAGGAAACGTTTGCTAATAAACAGCTACCCAGAGCGATTCATTGATGTCAACATCAGACCACGTCAGATTCGTACTTGTGAGGATAACGTTAAGTAGGTATCCCTAAACTTACCAATTAGAGGCGACATATCGGCCTCGATAATTGCACGGCGGTTAAATAGAATAAGTAAGGAGAATTGCCCCAGTGTTAATGTTAATATCACATTAAACACACAAAGAATCATGAGGTTGGATGCCAAATATCAATTGCTAATCCTTTCCAAATCATTCATAGTCTACAAATTCTCATGTATGTGCGGTAGCACATATATTGGACGTACGAAGAAGCAACTGATCAACAGAATCCAGCAAAATTTACCGCAGAAATTGATTAAAAAATGCTTTCACCGTCAGGAAAATCAGTTATTTCCGATCATATATTGGAAACGGGGCATCCAGTCAATTTGACCAATTTCTCAATTCTACATAAAATAAAATCAGAAAAATTATTATATATTTATGAAGCCCTTTATATAAAACAACAAGCACCTGACCTAAATATTCAAAAGTTTCATCAACATGATATTCTGATCGACCCGTCGTAAAGTCCATCCCCTCCTCAACGTGTTACGACGGTGTCAACCATGTCTCGATGGCCGATCGTACATGGGCTAACGGGGCTATGGCCGTGGTGTCACCAGGGCGTGGTGGATTTCCGACCGGCAATCGGATCTCCTATAAAATACCACATGAGCCCGACGACGGCACCATGACTCGGCGTGTGTTCCCGCCACAAAAGGGTTCAACAACCACAGGATTCATGGACTCCTGGACGATACCCCGTACTTCCGAATGGCGAATGAGCTCTCAGCATCCACCGGCAACCATGCAACTTACTGCTGCCTTGCAGACTGCGCTTGGATGTGCAAAGGCTAGAGGTGCGTCCTCGATCAAAAAGCCGAGTGGTGAGGGGACACTACTTGTACCAAATTCCCAAGAAACTCCATGAAATGTGGAGCCGGCTTATCCTCCAAAAGGAGTCAGCCGCAGTAAAGGTAAAAAAAGGTATTCTGATCGACTGGCCAAGAATAACAAAATTCAACAACAATCTACTAGTATCCAATCAAGAACAAACAAGTCCTCGACTAGAATCAACAAACATACAATCGGATTGGCAACAAACTGAAGTGGAAATAACAGAGGTGCATACGGTGACAGAAGCTTCCAAACAATATGAGCGTTCAACTCTGCAATCCACACTGGCGCTGTTACCATGTGCAGAACAAAAATTTGCGAAACTATGTGAAACGATAAACTACACTTGGAAAAATAGCACTCGTACATGTAACAGCGAACAATTCGAACGGATGGCTAATTCTCAAGCCATCAATACAATAATGACCAGATCTCAGATATCACTTTGCAATACTGCGAGGAAGACCTTTACACTCAAAATGCACACACACAGAAAAATACGCCTACACATTTACTAATCAGCCCAAACAATAGATGGAAGTTAAACCAAGTCAGATTTTCCGCCACCCACATAATCCAATGAAAACTCGGGATGTATATAAATGAAAGATTGTAAAGTGAAGTTTAGTAGTCTCGAAATAAATGGCAATTATCCACTTTATTATTAATGTGTTTTTTCTTCCTAATTAGAAATATACTGTGTAATATTTGAAGGCAATGGTCATAATAATGATATATATATATATATATATATATATATATATATATATAGTCAATTATAAACTAACATTGGAATAGATTAATCTAAAGTTGGGCAATAAAGGGATCAGTTTCGTCCCTTACGGATCGTCAAGTACTTTCCAGAATATGCGGCGACCAGAATCGTTATATATATATATATATATATATATATATATATACTCTCTCTGCCTAAGATGACATGGCACCAGATGTATTTTAGCTTTGTAGACTAGGTTTGAATTCGATTCCTATATGGATTTACCTGAAACTATGATTGGCCACAAATATTTATTTGGTGTAAAACTAAATCTTTGACACAATGCGCAGCATCCATGGCGTTTAATGTGGGTGAGTTGCAAGACTAATGCAAATGCGCCCTGATTCGAGCCCTGACCGCGGCAATTCTGGAAAGTGCTTATTGAGTTCCCAATAAAGGCGTAACTGATCTACTTGATGAATAGCATTTGCCATCTTACGCCATGTTTAGTTTATTCTGACAAATGTATATATGGCATTGGGAATAACAGAACGGTGTTGCGATCGCTGGCCTCAGCAGTACTGGTGACTTCAAAGGACTGCCAAATAATTTCAGATCGGTCCCGGTAGATGAATTAGTTTCGACCTTACGCAATGCTTACTATATATCGAATGTATATAAAGTCAAATCTTGTCATTATATGCATCAAAGATGATTTAATTTATAGCTCGTTTGAGTTTTTTTCAGTCATATTCAAAGGCTATCATCATTGATATTGTTGACTTGCCGGCGACGGGTTCTTGATTTTTACTGTGGCTTACTTTTTTCAGGGAAACGTTTGGTTAAATACTGGCTTTAGTTTATTGATTTGTATTGTTCCAGTGGTTGGGTCTAGTCTGTTAAATTGTCGTTCCAAGCGCATTTCGAAACCTTTGTGTGGCAAATTCGAATCTCCACTTTATTATTGTATGCATGCCTTCGATGGAAGATATCTGGCAATCGTAGATGTGCTCTCTTTCTTGTCAGCTGAGTGTGAACTAAAAAGGCCGATGAGCTCTAAGTCCCGCTATTATTATATCGCTTTAGTTAAATTTTGAACGTAAATAAATGACCTCAGTAGACAATAGTTGTCGGATAAATCGCGGTACCCATTTAACGAAATGTATATACGAATTATTTACAGCTAAATTGGAGTTCCAGTTTTCCATGTTGAGCACACAGGCTTTTTGATATGCATATCTTTGTAAACGTTTGTACGAATATTAAATGTTTATATCTTGAAGAATTATGTTAAATTCATGCATCATAATTGATGAGTTATTTCCTAGTCAGAAGATATTGGACATAATCTTAAATATAACTGTATTCCTTCTTTATCTGCTTTTAAAATCTTACATTTGCAGCGACGTGTTGCAGTCGATGTTTGCCTGTGCAGCAATTTGCGCTAAAGGTTTAACGGACCACTTATTAGTTCACACTGACAGGGCAACTGTGCAGATTGGCTGTAAACTGATCTTTTCATTGATAGAGTGAGTAAAATAATTTAGAAAAAATTGGTCTAGCTATACAGTTTATGAAAAACGTTTCATTTGCATTTTTAATGTTGCTTTCACCACTACTGAGGATTAGTGTTAACTTTGAAGGTAGGAATCTAGGTGCCAATTCGATAGTCCAGAGAAGGAGACGTGAAATGCATACAGGGTGGTTACCTTAACAGTGTTATTTACATCGGCGATCCGCGATTGATGTTTTTCTAGAATTTAATAGTACTTTCGACTCGGTGGATCACAATATCATCATGAGCAGCAACGCATTGAAAGGAAGGGGCGAATCCTCACCCAGCCAAAAAGAAGACACAATCGATGCGTACTTGTAAATGGGGATCAATCGTATCTTTGCGAAACTGATAGGGCCAAGCAACAACCCACGAATGCAAATCGCGGTGAGTCAACAACGCATCAACATTTCAAAGCTGGCGCTTCACTCCAGCATAATAGAGAAAATATTTTCTCAATACTCGTAGTTGTGTGTACCACTAAATATGCTATACAGAAATAGTAGGTCTGTTACATTTTGGAATTCGTAACGAGCTATACACTATCATGATCGTGTCTCACCTATGCCACATGAAACGCTTGAATGCGCATAAATCTATGAGAATCTTGCTGCAAACAGGTTCAATGGAGAAGCCTGACTAATTCAGCCTTGCTTGCCTAAGCTATTTGAACCCACCGTACGGGAAACCTAGATCTCCGTTTTTGTTATACTGTGTTGACAATAGAGTTCTGCTAGCGTTAGAATCTACTATAAATTATTAAATAGTCTTACTATCAGCTGAGAGCTTTCTATCAGTTCGTCTACTATCTCAATTACTGCTGAACTGTGTGATTGTCGCAATTACAAAACTTAATCCTTCAGTATGGCGTCATCGTTAAAAGAGCGCCATTGTTTGCAAATTACGAATATATTATCATTCGGATTATAAACATCTACAGTTTGGCAGGCTCTAAACGGTACTTTTTCATTTATAGCTTGTTCGACGCTTCTTTAAATTTATATTCTTTTTTTAAAGAATATTTATTCAACTTTGAAATTTTCGCTAGTCTGTTGAATTTGTCCACAATTTATTTTCAATTCGACTAAATATAAGTGATAATATCTTTTTACTGTTTACATATACATTTTGATATTAACGGTCAATTGTAAAATAAGATTGACGGCTTGCGCATGGGATTTGCGTTAACTCGATTATTTGCTTTTTTGAAATCATCAATGAAATGAAAAAGAGAAATTATAGAATAGCTTCAAATATACGTTATATATATATATATATATATATATATATATATATATATAAATATACTTATACATATATATGTTTGTGTGTGTGCGTGTATTTATCATCTTGGGAGGGAGGATAAAAGTTACTGATTGGCCTCAATATTTTGTGACATTGTAGTAAAAGCCAACCAACACATAAACATAGATCTAGATGTCCATACATTAAATTCAAGATGAGAAAGTTTCAATAAAGAAAAATTATCCACGAATTTCCACCAGAATCTCACCAACACTTATCCATTCAAGTGTCTCATGGTCTGTGAAGGTTTCGTATGTTGTGTTAAAGTGATTGCTATTGGGATTAATAGTATCCGACCACGAGATTGCTTGTCTACCTGTTTTGTGTTTACAACCAGCCAACAGAGCTATCTCGGTAACGTGTTGAGCAGAATGTGCTAATGTATTTGTCAGACAATGCCGTCAGCAGAAATATAAATTTCCAGCCGAATTGGTGGGCACGTAAATTAGTCTTTACACTGAGCACACAATGCTTAAAAACAATTCGGTCGAATAAATCTATCTGCTAAGCTTTCTAGGCTCTTAGAACCGTATCCGGTCATTTCCAACGACTCGGTGACATAAATGTGAATAGTATACCTGACTTGGAGATGTGGAACTTTGTGCTATGTAAAGTAGACAAGCGGTTGCAGAATGGTTTGCATAATTCATCAAACGCAGTTAGAGGAAAGTTATTATTAACCTGTAAATCTCAATAGAAGTTGTTTCATCCGATGTTCTCATATATAAAGAGTATATGTATTCATTTTCGACTGACAGCTAGGCGCTGTTCATTGTGATCATAAGCTTGGGATTATAGTCGAACTTAGCTATCGTCTGTTAGACATTTTTCTTAAAATCCAACAAGTATACATATTCTGCGCGCAGTTAATTGTCTCCTGGAGCTCGTCTTAGTTGTCCACCAGCCTTACAGTATCGTCGCTGAAGGTAAAGTGGACAATCCGGCCACAATATTCGATCTATATCCCGAGCACTATTACACAAACTTGAGCAAAAACTGCAGTGACAACATAATGGACGAAATTACGGGCAATTACAAACTATTTTGGTACAAAGAAGCCTATTGCAAAGGGATCAGAATGATCCCTTTCGTTGCGAGTTGAAGCCGATGAGTCTAGTCATTAGCCAACTTTTGGTTGTGATGTACTCACTTTTTTTATTACCACAAGCAGCGTCTTGCCAAAAGGCGTATCGATGTAATTAATATTGATTGGATACTGACGCGCCATCGTACTTAGATGTGCTATATGTTAGTAAGCAGACGATGGTTTTTCTCTGTTGTGGACGCGAGAGCGTTTTACGGGCGCTCTATTGATTCAATAAATAGATCTGACCACAGTCCTCTGTTGGACTGAATCCGGTTGAAATTCAACTCTATCCGACCACCCCGTAGTCCGTTCGAATGTCTGGGCACTAAAAGCGATTACAAATATGCACAAAGCCTTCGGCAACGTTTATGATTCTGTTGGACGACCAGTAACTAAAGCCAAAATCATATAAATTGGAATCTTAGTCATTATTATGGTAAGGCTTAAGCAAACTTCACTTTTTTCGGATGATAAAGTTTCAGAATTTTTTGCTATATGTACTTGCACTAAAGTTCTTCAACATTCAGTGTGTGCTGCGTTACCGAAGTGTAAAAATTTCTTTTTAATCTATGCTCGAACTCAACTCATTAATAGTAGTCTTTCTGCCAAAGACCTGCGAGCGTCTCTAGTTTCTGAAGCACAGCTCGTCAAATAATATTCAAATCTCAGCAGTTCGCTACATTTCTTATGGCTTGGTTGGCTTTGAAGTGACTTTTGTTTTGCTTACCTGATGGATGCCTGAAATATTACGCTTTATGAAGTGGCAGAGAGTTATCGTTTCATGAGAGCTTGCAAAACCGCCGTAACTCTTAAATTTCACATGGAAGTTTTAAATTTCACATGGAAGTTTTAAATTCCGATGGAATACAATTCAGAAACGTATACATGAGCTTATTGGCGCAATCTGCTGGTAGAAAACTGTCTCATACAAATGAAAGAATGGCGTTTTAAAAAGATGGAGATAACACCTGTGCCAACTATCTTGGTTTTATATGGCTTTAACAATAACTGAGGAAATATGTCTGACAAAGTGAGCATCGGTATCGCGAAAGCAAGAGTAACCTTCTCCAAACTTTCTCAGTAATCGAGAAACGCGAATGTTTCACAACGTCTTAAAGGCCGTGTTTACAATGCATCTGAATGCGCAGTTTTGAACACGCTATTATAGCTGATGATTGTCTTCGCTTATAGGCATTCGTTCGCCACTATTTCATAATCACAATAAATGTAGGTTACCAACAACGAATAACCAGCACCGAGTTCCATAAACTTTTTTTTGTATCGGCCAACAAATGCTCCTCTCTAGAAAAACAAATAAAGCTCCTTCAACTGCGTTTGCTAGGTCACACTTTGCGTACTACTCCAATTTCGTTGCCCATTAGTGCATTAGTCTCTCACCAAGTGCCAGATTGGCGTCATAAACTAGATACTTAGATTTTTAAATGACAAAAACAGTTAAAGTCAACTACATTCAAATTGGGTAGTATGGGACCCAATCATCTACCTGGACGAATTCCATAGTTTTTTGTATGAAAATCTTGCGCGATATGGTATCGAGTTGAGTTTAGTGGTTATCTTGTTGTAGATATTTAGTATAATCGTCTTCGTAACTTTCTTTTCTTATATGGGCAGAGTTACCTGAGAGGTTTGGTTTTGTTTATGGCGTGATACAACGAAAATCACAATGAGTCTGTATTATCAATGTTGCCTTGCCTTAAAGCTGATTTGTTCATAAATTTGTTTTGCAGAGGCTTAGGGTTTGTTATCTAGGTAAATATACTCATGTTAACTAGATTCACCCCGACTGCAATCAATCGACCTTTATCATTTGTTCGCCGAAATTATTGTTTTTGTCATTATTATAACTTTTTTTTTGTTATTCTATGGTTATATAGTAATGAAAATTTCGTTATAAATGACTGTATTTTTGTGCATGCTGATGATAAAGATCGTGTCACGTAGTTTTGTTAAATACTTATAGTAAGTATGTATTAGGTGTTGCGAACCTAGTAACAAATTAGTTCAGTTGTGACCAGAAGGATAAACCAAAGGCAGCATGAACGGAAATTATAACCTCATGCACATTCGTTTCGTGCTTACTGGCGACACATCAGTAGCAGCCGGTATTACGCCCTTTAATCACTATATATTTGGTCAAAGAATGTAGAATAATAGGACAGTACAGTAAGCACGAAACGAATGTGCATGAGATTATACTTTCCGTTCATGCTGCATTTGGTTTATCCTTCTGGTCACAACTGAACTAATTTGTTACTAGGTTCGCAACACCTAATACATACTTGCATATATATTAGTTCTTCGCAACAAACAGTTTTTAACTGAAATACTTATAGTGTTAAAAATGTTTGCTTCACCCATCATAAGTGAATTGCAATTCATCTTCACTTGAAATACTTTAAATTAATTCAACTTTTACCTTTCAGCTCAATTCGTAGAAAACTTTCGAACAGACTTACTGTGAATTATCAGCGGAATACCACCTTCGTTAGCTCTTATTATTTTAACGAGTAGAAGAAAGTTAAGCCTGAAAATATGCTGAAGTGCTTTTAAGAGGACCATTTCAATGCTTTGAGAAGCAGGGTTCCATAAAGGAGATATTGCTGTCTGTTTAATTTAAAGCGAAAGAAATTCCTTGTTGGACACTTGTCTACCGCTCTGCTGTGATGGATAAATTAATTGATTGTAACCTCAGGACTTTGGAGTCTTTTCAGAATAGACTTGGATAATTGGACCTCAGGAGACCGAATATGTAGAATTGACAGTTGTTTGGTGTATGCTGTCTTATTTTACCTATCGGCATTCAAAAGTGTTCGGGCATTCCAACGGTAAATGAATAGCCATTTTCATTTTTCTAAAGTATAATGCCGCATACCTTTTGGTATTCGAGGAATAATCTCCAACCTTTCAGTATCACGTGTGAACTTTAATGCAAGTGGAAGCTTGGTTTTCCTCACAATTTACTCCGGATGACTGTTTTACCTTTGGAAATTTTGTCTAGATATTAAGGATTCAGTTTCTGTGTTGCCTTTGCGCGTATCAGTGAATGCTTTTGTTTGCACCTCGTGTTTGCGAGAGCACGTTTGCTACGTGTTGATCATGAGCTGCAATTTGTTTTTAACATTTGTTTGAGACGCATAAATAATGTGTTTCTAGTGCGCGAGGAGCTCAATTTTGGCACCACCTCTGAAGGGTAATAAAATTTGGGATGCAATGATCCTAGTTGATTTGCAAAATTTTTATACCTAAAAAATGCTTTAAAATGCAACTGACAATCTGCGAATATATTAGCGCTCTGTATAGGCAAATTTATGAAGTTTCTTTGAATAATATTGCAAGGGATATCGCGGGTACCCTCCAAGTAAGACGCTAGAAAATATCTTTAAACATAAGTTAAAATGGGCCTAAATCGTTCTATTTAGATGAATGACATTAAGTAAAGCTTTGGAATTTTTTTATCGTTAAAGAAAAAAATATTCAATTTAATTTGATTTACTCTTTATTGTCAGCCTTGAGTTTTCTTGGAAATCCCTTCGTTTCAAACGTGATTCGCATCGTGACCAGTCTGTAATTGATAACGATCTTGTCTTCACTCGTGCATTGTTGTGCAATTGTCTTTATAGGCAAAGTTATGAAGTTTCTTTGAATAATATTGCAAGCGATATCGCGGGTACCCTCCAAGTAAGACGCTAGAATAATATCTTTAAACATAAGTTAAAATGGGCCTAAATCGTTCTATTTAGATGAATGACATTGAGTAAAGCTTCGGAATTCTTTATCGTTATTGAAAAAATTATTCAATTTAATTTGGTTAACTCTTTATTTTCAGCCTTGAATTTTCTTGGAAATCCTTCCGTTTCAAACGTGCTTCGCATCGTGACCAGTCTGCAATTGATAACGATCTTGTCTTCACTCGTGCATTTCTGTGCAATGGTCTGTTATTTACGCCTGGACATGGTAAAACACAAACAAATAAAGATGCTCAAAAAACTGTAATTCCATGTGTGACTTTAGCCAACAGTGACCGCTTCATTCGGTGTATTGCTTCAGCTAAAACCTCGTCTGGTGTGCTGGCTTGTTTTGGTGTAATGGATCGATGTATTCGAAACTTGTTGAATTGGCAAAATAAATATGAATCCGCTGATCAGGCCGGCGATCAGAACATAGAAGTTACCAGAGAAAGTAAATGTAGCTTCGAAGACTATGATTGCTGTCAGATTCTCTTTGACTTGTCAGAGCGATTGACGAGAACGTCGTTTGATAGAAATCAGTCGGCAACATATTCTTTCCCCGAGATTGAAGATAAGACGGTAAAGCAATCTCTGCAGATACTCCATAACGAGTAAGATTCTTTTTAAAGCACGATTATAACCAACACATTGCTATGAATATCGGAATGTCAGATTTAATTAATGCTGTTCAGTGGTTAGTTACTTAGTATACGGAGCAATGTTGAGAAGCTCAAAATTATTTCTTCATCCAACGTTGATATAAATATTCATTGACATGATCAATATTATTTGAATCAAGGTTGATTTCTTGATGTAAACACTAATCCCATTATAATTATATATATATATATATATATATATATATATATATATATATATATATATATAATATATAAGCAATTCATCTAGTACACCAGTTTCGTACTTATTGGTAACTCTTCACGGACAGAACTTGAACCTGGATACGTCTGCTTCGGAGTCTGTTCCTATAAACACTGATTCACTCTGTCGAAGGCTACACAAAATTTTTAATTATATACTATTTTATTTTGATTAGCCTCTCCTAGTTGGAACCGTATGTCTAATGAGATGCCATATAGGCTCTACCTAAGGAAAGGATAACAAAGAAACATGAGTTAGTATATGACTGAAAATTGTGTGTAGCGTGCGGCAGAGTGCTCGGTATTTAGAGTCACAAACTCCGAAACGACGTGCCTAGGTTTGAGCCCTTTCCGCGGCAAATTCTAGACAGTACTTGAAGTGTTTCCGATAAGTACGAAATTGATCTACATTATTATTATCTTCATTTATACTGACAAATGTACGTATACGATAGGACTGGTGTTTGTATAAAAATCACAATCTTGATTTAAATAATTGTTATCACTACCCGCGCAGCCAATGCTTACTTAATTATGGTCTATATTAGTCCTTACATTACACTTTCATTTGACTTTAATAATGGAATTAAATATTTCAGTGCGTTTTATTTTGATTATATGTTTCTGTGTTCTACACCTTGTAACACTAGAAATGTGCGACCGAGTGGTCATTGCAAATCTCTCTAGGACAATGATTTATTGGTTATGAGACAGTAAAGTAACAATGTCTCATTTTATAAGTCTTACTTGAAGACAAAGCTGTGATTAACTTCCCAGTTTTTGTCATATATTTATTGCTTGTCACGCGCGACATCAGAACTCAATTCCTGAACTTTATCAGTGAGGTATTCCGAGACTGCTGCAAAGTTTACCTAAGCCCCTACGATTAATCCTTTTGTGTACTTACCTTTGTGAAATATTCAGTGAGAACAGTAGACTAGGAATTGGTAATCTGCATGGGCAGAACGGCTTTTAGCCTTTGTGCGAAACTTGCCATCTTTGCCATGTACAGGCATTTCCAATCAGTAATATAATCTGTGTTGTGGAGATCTAACATGTATGTTACTGTGTATTATATATTACGTATATAGTAAAAAAATAGTTCAGATGGGACCAGAAATGTAAACCAAAGTCAACATGAACAAAAGATATAATCTCATATGCACATTCGTTTCGTGTTTACTAGCGACTCATCGGTAGGAGCCGATACTTTGCATTATACCCATTGTATATATGGTCAAGGAATGCAGATAATTGGTCAGTATAATGGGTAAAGGACGTAATACCGGCTCCTACTGTTGAGTCGGCAGTAAGCATGAAAGGAATGTGCACATGAACTTATACTTTCCGTTCATGCTGACTTTGGATTATCCGTCTGGTCCTATTTGAACTATTATTTTAATTGGTGCACAACACGTTTATACGCAACCGATTCATGTGTTCGTTGGATTTAGAAATAAACGTTCGTTCTTCATTTCTGTAGGTTTGGTTTGTATTGGGATATTTTTTCTGAGAGTAAGCTGATCGACTTTAATTCTGCTGATTGGAGTACTTGTGGTTCCAATGCACTGGCTGTATGGCGTTCAGCCTTGCTGAAAAGCAATCCTCTCGCGATGAACAATTGGTGCGACAGTTCGCTGACAACAGAAATCCCGGAGAATAACGACATTACAAAGTCGCCTTTCAGTCTGAACCTAGACAACACGTATATTTCACAAGCAGGTGCATTCCTTATCTTTGTAATTTTAACTTGTTAAATAGTAATAACTTAGGCATTGTTTTGATTGCGACGAGTTTGTACAAAAATACATTGGCATAGAAATTAAAACGCAATGAAACTTGATTGAAAATTCATTTTTATTCCAAATCGTTTGGTAGAATTGCGTGAAACAAATCATTTTAACGTTGCTTTATTATGTAACTACTGTTAGCAATTGTTTAAAACTGGATTTGTATTTACCTCATATTCGAAAATTTTATTTGATGAATTTCTTCGTTATTTCGGTATTTATCATGGCGCACATACTTTCAGTCTGGTCATTAGACGATTAGGAGTGTTCGTCAAAGTCTGCATAAAGGAAAGGTGTACCCTCACTATAATCAAGGTTGCGGTCTTGATATAAGCACCTGACCCATTAATTACCTACATTTGTCAGTATAAACTAAGAATTGTATAGTGTAGAAAAGCCAATTCATCCAGTAGGCCGGTTTCGTCCTTATTGAGAACTCATCATGTACTGGCCAGAATTTGTCGCGGTCAGGGTTCGAACTTGGGCACGTCTGCTTCGGAATCTGGTGCTCGAATCACTGAACCACCTGTGTACATAATAGGTCAAGTGATTATATCACGATCGCAACCTTCATTATAGTAATTTTTATCACCACCCGCACAACCACTGTTCGTTTAAGGTGTACTCTCATTGATGCATGCGCTTTATTCTTACTTGCCACCCATCCGTATTAGCAGGAACAACGCTCCAGTCCGCTATATTTTGGTCAAAACATGTTGCTTTAGAACGCGCATTTGTCAAAGATTGCACGTCACATTGAAATATTCATTGGCAATATTTATACTGCACTATTACCAGGGTGGCAGAATATAATTCAAAATCAGGGCGATACGAAAGACAGAGAAAACGTAGAAGGTTTTTCATACACTCGATAGCCAACAAAGCAAACACCTGGTCAAAACTCAGTCCATCCGTGCAATAACATGCTTATCTAAAACATCAGTTTGTAATACAGTAAGAATGACTCTTACACACATACAGACACGCACAAAAATACGTATGCGCACAATCGAAAATGAATCTGATACAAATCAGCAAAAACTAGAATTAAAGCCGAAAATAAGACTAGTTCCCATCCTCATAATCAAATAAACACACAGAATGCATATAAATTTGCTGCTGAGTATTCCCGAAATAATTTGTTACCTTTCCTTAAATATATACTATTTTATATTTAAAGGCAGTGGACATTATATATATATATTTCTAATTAGGAAGAAAAAACACATTAATAACAAAGTGGATAACGGCCATTTATTTCGAGATTACTAAACTTCGCTCTACAATCTTTCATTTATATACCAGATTTCAGACATCACTTTGTAATACAGTGAGAAGGACCTTTACATGCAAACAGGCACACACACAAACACAAACGCATACACACTTACCAATCAGCCAAAACAAGAAATAGAAATCATATTTGTTGCCACCACATATTCAAATGAAAACCCAGAATGTATATAAATGAAAGATTGTAGAGCGAAGTTTAGTATTTTCGAAATAAATGGCCATTATCCTCTTTGCTAGTATTGTGTTTTTTTCTTTCTAATTAGATATATACTGATTAATATTCGAAGGCAATGGACATTATATATATATATATATATATATATATATATATATATATATATATATATATATATATATGAATTGCACGAATAATACGTTAGGAATAACGCAGTGGATGTATGAAAGACTCTGAAATAGTTGTGGCCAATTTCGTGCCCCATCCATGGATTATTCCACATTCTTCACCCAAATATATAGTGGTTAAAGGGCGTAATGCCGGCTCCTACTGATGAGTCGCCAGTAAGCACGAAACGAATGTGCATGAGATTATACTTTCCGTTCATGCTGCCTTTGGCTTATCCTTCTGGTCACAACTGAACTAATTTTTTACTAGGTTCGCAACACCTAATGCATACTTGCATATATATTGGCTCTTCG
>JAQBSW010010526.1:0-23885 GCA_029291075.1 Eudiplozoon nipponicum | reverse complement strand
GCAAAACCTAATACATACTTGCATTTATATATTAGCTCTTCGCAACAAACAGTATTTAAGTAGAGAAATTTTCTTAGTAGGGTCAGAGTAAAATTGGACGCAATCTAGGCAGGAAAATAAAATTGATTGCTTAAAAATACAACATATAAACTATTTTAGAATAATTTCCTACTCTAAGCACTGAACTTCCCAAACAAATAAAGAAAAGGAACCGTAAGAAACACGAACAGTATTTGAATTTCTATTCAAGTTATGCAATTTCATATATGTGGATAACACTGTATGCTCAATAAAAGTAAGAACAGAGGATCATAGAACAGACGGTAAATATTGGAATTCTGTAGGTATGGGAAAATATTAAATGGCATGTATCGGCCATACTATTCCATCCTAATTAGCAAGAACGCCTATAAACCCGGAATATCATATAGCAGAAAAAGAAAGTAAGATAATGCGTGCAATATTAAAAATGAAAGGTTATCGCTGAAATTCCACATAGATAAATGTACACGTACACGAAATTACATTTATCTGCAAGCTTTGCAGCTATAAACACGCGCATCGACATTTGATGATTGTTTATCAAGTGAAACACGGATAGTGATAGGGTTCACCGCTAATTATCAAAGTTAAGCGTACGCTTGATTGTAATTACTTCCAAATGAATTCTTTCCAATTATAAACGTGCTCACATATATACACAAACACACACATATATATATATATATATATATATATATATATATATATAAACGAACATTTATAGATTTAAATTTCACTAATAGTTATGAAGTCGGCCAATAATTATAAATGAAACCATTTAAACGAAAGATTTACTTCACTTATAACTTGTTCAATATTTATGAGTGGTCCTGTGGAAAGTATATCCGAACAGAAATGCCAAAATATTGGCCAGGAAATCATTAACGGGAACACGTCATTTGTCTCAAATAATACTAAAGTAATAAACTAGGAAGAATGTTGACGTATATTAATATGCGATTGTAATATATTGGCAATACTGATTAGGAGTCCCTGATAGAAATTTACGACTGGTGTATTTAAATTGTCTCGGACGCATTTAATAGAGAAATTGTGCGAAGTGAAATAGGCACTAATCACTGTAATACAAATAAACAAAAATTGATTGCGCAGGTGATGGTAATAATTCTTTAAATCAAGTTTTCAGGCTTGAAACTAACACCAATCCCATTGTATTTAACCAGTCGTCAAACAAAATTTTAGAATATACTGTCAGTGACAGGTACTGACGGTAGTTTTGCTATATTTATTATAATCAAGGTTGTGGTCTTGATATAAGCACCTGACCCATTAATTACTTACATTTGTTAGTGCAAACTAAGAATTTTATAGTATAGAAAAGGCAATTCATCCAGTAGACCGGTTTCGTCCTTATTGGGAACTCATCACGTACTGTCCAGAATTTGCCACGGACAGGGCTCGAAACCGGTCCACTGGATGAATTGCCTTTTCTACACCATAAAATTCTTAGTTTATACTGATATATGTACCTAATTAATGGGTGAGTTGCTTATATCAAGACAGCAACCTTGATTATAGTAACTGCTATCACCGCCCGAGCGACAAATGTTCGTTTAATTTAGTTTTGCTACGTTGTTCGACAACTTGTTAAATACAATGGGATTGGTGTTTCTTCAAGCACACAAACTTCATTTAAAAAAACTAATCAGTGTACTTTTACTTATGTGACTGTTCACGTGTAAAAATTAAATTTCACTATTTACCTCACGTTACTTAACAAACTCAAATACTTTGCTTTCAATAATCGAATGAATCATGCATAACTGTTATGAGATTACTCTAATTTGGATAACATGAGCGTAAACGTTCAGCTAATTATAGTTAGCCGAATGTTTTATTCCGACTACTATTAATCAATATACATTTTTAATTTATTGTTATAAAGTTTATTAAATTACAGTTTTGGCTCCATTTCTTTTATAAAATGTTTTTGGCTTCATCGAGATATTTCATACTGTAATTTATATGTACGAATTTGCGCACAATCTTATATAAGTTTAATATACTATTCATAAACTTAAAGGATACTCTGTCCATTTTGTAATTAATAAATATCCCTATAATAAGAATTATTTCTGCAACTGAGTGAATAACGCAGTGGAAGATATTAGGCTTGGCGAACATTTTAGAGATATTTGGAAAAAATGTCACGATATATATATATATATATATATATATATATATATATATATATGTAGCCTTGGATTTAAAATTTTGTGAAAAGCGTACATAGATTTGATTTAACAAAAATGATTATCGCGCAAGAGCTTTATCTAAAAGTGTACCTATTTGGGATTCAACCACTACTTGAATATGTAGTGCCTACACGGAACCTAGTGAGGAATTATTTTTCAGGTTCGATTGAGGTCTATCAGATATGACTTCCACACTAGCCACGGGCTGATACAGTCTCCGACTACAATTTTTCTCCGTGCGAAACCCGCAGTTTAGTAAAATTTGCTTTTCGTATAGTAGATAGCTCACTAAAATGAGTAGCCTGGGCATATATGCCGCAATTGCCGGTCTCGATTAGAGATGGGCCACCTGATTAATTTGCTTTTAAAGAACTATGCAATTAAGTGCAGAAGAGTTACGGCTTCGAAAAATGATTTAAAGTCGAAGACAATAAATGTGGAAAACAAATAATCATAAATTTATTTTCATGGTTTTAAATTGATGAATATTGTTCATTTTATTTTTTTGTCAATAATTATTCAATGTTATTTTCAACCAAATTATCTTACATTTGCTGGAGCAATTCTTTTTACAAATGTCTTTCCTTTGGTCAGTTAGTAACGAATCTTTAAGAGAAGCAATGATTGCTTCATTAAACTTTGAACGCTGTATATCAAAACCAATACTTAAGACACAAAACACTTTTTTGTATTCCAAACAAGTTTGTGAACTGACCTAGTTACTTTGGAGGTCAGGCCATGAAATAAATTTATTTTTTTAATGTATATTTGGCAGAGTCATTAAAAAAATAAACTTTACATTCCAAATTCTAGATTTAACATACAATATAATATCTTTTTTAGCATTAAAGTGAAAATTTTCCAAAAATCTACTTTTATATTTTGCTTTTAGTTGCTCGAGAATTAAGTGTAAATAAAATTAAATCTATTGGTAAAAGAAAATTCTAGTCCAGCTTTTGTTAGATTAGCAAGAAAACATATTATAATAAATAAAAAAAATTGAAACCCAAAAATTACAATTTTATATAAAGCTTTAGTAGACACGCATTAATTCCTCAAAGGAAAATTGTGCGTTAAAATGTCAAATCATTATTTATGAAAAACAAATAGAAATTTTCTGCCTAATTTAACGCCATGACAATCAGACACAATTTAAAAGTTAAATCTATAAATTTACTCCAGAATAGAGGAATATGAAACGAAACCTCTAGAGTAAATAACGCCACAGTTATATCTTACTTACAATTGAATTAATAAATGAATAGTTGATAATGTAAATAATAAAATTTAAGTAAGTTTAATTATTAAATAGTGCGAAATCCTTATACAAAAACAAAATAATTTATATAGACTATAAAGAGATCATATTATACAAGAATTAGGTGGTCTACAAAAATTACAAGTAAATTCATTAAAACAATGCGAGCTGAATCACCTATTAATTTTCAAATTTATTTAATTCATATATAAACACATACACTTAAAAATCAGTACAAACAATATATATATATATATATATATATATATATATATATATATATATATATATATTTTATTTGGAAGAAAAAACTTCAATAAAAAATTGGACAATGGTCTTCTTTTTTTGAGACTAGTAAATTTCACTTTACAATATTTCATTTATATACATCCAGGGTTTTCATTTGATTATATGGGTGCCAACTATTTTTACTCGGTTTCACAACAGTTTATAGTTTAAACGAACATTGGTTGCGCGGGTGGTGATAACAATTATTATAATCAAGGTTGCGAACTTGATATAAACACCTGACCCATTAATTACTTACATATGTCAGTATAAACTAAGAATTGTATAGTGTAGAAAAGGCAATTCATCCCAATAAAGACGAAACCGGTCTACTGGATGAATTGCCTTTTCTACACTATACAATTCTCAGTTTATAGTGACATATGTAAGTAATTAATGGGTCAGGTGTTTATATCAAGACCGCAACCTTGATTATAATAATTGTTATCACCACCCGCGCAACCAATGTTCGTTTAATTATATAAATGTTCATTTCAATACCACTTCCCCATGTAGTGTGATGTCTGTTCAGTAATGACAGACATATGTAAGTATTAATAGGTTAGGTGTTTATATCAAGTTTATAGTTTAGGCTGATTTTTAAGTGTTTATGAGTATGTGCCTGTTTGAGTGACTGTTTGCATATAAAATGTCGTTCTCGATGTATTGCAAAGTCATGCCTGGGATCTGGTCATACTTGTATCGCATTGTTGGCTGTTACGTATACAAAAGTTATTTTCACGAGTGTAGTCATTCGTTTCTCCTAGCTCCGCAAATTTGATTTCTCCACTTGGTAACAGCGCAGGTGCAGATTGCAGTGTTTTATGCTCATATTGTTATAAAATTTCTGTCTCCGTATGTGCAGCTGTTTTTCTCTTCCGTTTGTTGCCAATCAGATCAAATGCTTGTTGAGTCTTGTCCGGGGGTGTTTGGTCTTGCCAGGATGCTAGTAAATTGTTGCTGGGTTTTGATTCGTTGAAGAAACTTTTGAATATTTATGCCATGTATCTTTGTTGCTTTATATAAAAGGCTTTATAAATCTATGATAGCTTTTTCTAATTTTGCAATATGTAGAATTAATAAATTGGTCAAATTGGATGGATGTCTCCTTTCCGATACATGATCGGTAATACCGTATTTTCCTGACGGTGCCAAGCCTTTTTATAATCAATTTCTGCGGTAAATGTTGCGGGATTCTTCTTATCAATTGCTTCTTCGTACGTCCAATATATGTGCTACCACATATACATTAGAATTTTTAGACTATGAATGAATTGGCAACTGATCTTTGGCATCCAACCTCATGATTCTCTATGTCCTAAATATGATATATTATTATTGAGGTCGGTACGTCTCTTCTAAATAGTAAGTTTAGAAAAACCTGCTTTACGGTATTCCCTCTAGTATGAATCTGCCGTGGTCTCATGTTGACATCAATGAGCCTCTCTGGTTAGTTGTTCATCAGCAAAAGTTTCCTCAGATAGCCCAGTTCTTCCTCGATCTTTTGTTAAGAGCAGATCTTCTTCATTCTAAATAAGATTCTGTTTGCTAGAACGTTAACTAAGTTCCTTTCGTAGGATTTTGGCACACTTTGTTGTAATGAATTTATTTCCTGATGAAAGAGAATTTTGTATGTAGGGCCAGTATCAAATCACCATTTTCTTCATAAGTAAGTTAGATGTTAAGATTTCCCTTTAAACGTAAATTGCACGTTTTTTGTATGATGTCTTTGATTTCATTGCTGTCTATAGGAAATTCCTAAGACCTATTTCAAATCAGGTCACACAAGAGCAATAATCTGCATATAACTTTATTCGTCGGTTTCTGATTATTTCTATTGCACTTGCACAATTGGTTGTAATATAAGTGTTTAGTTCCTTAACGGGAAAAAAGGCTGACGCTGTTCTTTAATAATCTTTATTATGTCCATTGCCTTCGAATTTTACACAGTATATTTCTTATTAGTAAGAAAAAACATTAATTACACAGTGGATAATGGCCATTTAATTCGAGACTACTAAACTCACTATACATTCTTTCATTTATATACATATTGCTAATTTCACTAATGAATAACTACCAAGAGAGGTTCATTGATGTCAACATCAGACCACGTCAGATAGGCACTAGAAAGGATAACATCCATCAGGTTTTCCTAAATTTACCATTTGTAAACGTCGTACCGACCTCAATAATCACAGGACGGGTAAATAGAATAACTAAGGATAATTGTCCCAGCTTTAAATTTAATATCATATTTTGAACACAGAGAATCATGAGGTTGGATGCCAATGATCAATTGCCAATTCTCTCCAAATCATTCATAGTATAAAAATTTACATGTATATGCGGTAGCACATATATTGAACGTACGAATAAGCAATTTATTAGAAGAATCCAGCATTATTTACCGCAGAAATTGATTATAAAAGGCTTGGCACATCAGGAGAATCAGTTATTCCCGATCACATATTGGAAACGGGGTACCCAGTCAATTTGACCTACTTCTCAAATCTACATAAAGTAAAGTCAGAAAATTTATAAAATACTTATGAAGCCCTTTATTTAAAACAAAAAATACATGGCTTAAATATTCAAAAGTTTCGGCAAAGGATATTCTAATCTACTGGCTACGAATTAAAATCCCAACAACAATTTACTAGCATCCAGGCAAGACCAAACACCCTCCGACAAGACTCAACGAGCATTCCATCGGATTGGCAAAAAACGGAAGGGGAAAAACAGCTGCACATACGGAGACAATTTTTTAAATAAATATGAGTATTCAATACTGAAATCCGCACCTACACTGTTACCAAATGAATAAAAAAATTTGCAGAACTTCGGAAAACAAAAGACAACACTCAGGACTGCATTGAAACTGTGTAGCCGACATTTCAAGCCAAGTACAATGTATGCGAGACTACTAAAGGTGAGAGCCGCTCATCTAATTTTCCTTCCCATATATATTCAATGCAATCTGATCCTCAAAAGTCAGTTTGCCGTCGTATTCTGATGATGATCAAGGAAGGTCGAAACGCGTCAGTGCGTTGCGACTGGCAGTGTTTTGTTATGTGTTTCGACGACTGGTTAAATATAATTGGATTGGTGTTTACTTGAACCTCGCGAACTTGATTTAGAGAATTATTATAATTTTGTTTAATTTCAATTCTATACTTCAGAAGTATTTCTATCATTCGGCATAATGAATTGTACGTATGTGTTTATACAACAACAATAATAATAAAATCCTTGATTTTACGCAGAGGAAATAATTGGAAAATAAATAAGAAAGAATATATGAAATTTTACTATTGTAAAACAATATTCATTTTAATTAAACACTGTCCGTGATCTATTTTGTTCTAAGAATGACCAAGTTATTCTCTAGCTCTTATTTCAATCTAAATTTTAAATTAATCACCTGAATCTCTTGAGAGGCAGTAATCTATCCAGTTCCATACCAACATATTTGCACACCAGAAAAAATTATATTCATCTATCTTATAAATAATTCAGTCATAATTGTTTTTATTTTTGGTGAAGTAATGTTTGAACCAATTGGCTGACGAAACGCAAAGCAGTTATAACATCGGAACATATTTAAACTTTTTATAGGTTTCATAATGCATGCTTTGTGCCAAATCAGCATTTAGGCCCAAATAAAGTCTTCATCCATATATATATATATAGCTATATATATATATATATATATATATATATATATATATACTCTACTATATATATAACAGAAGTCTCCAAACAATGTGAGCGTTTAGCACTGCAATCAACACTGGCGTTGTTACCACGTGAAAACTTTGCGCAACGAGGTGAAACGATCAACTATACTGGGAAAAATAGCACTTGTATATGTAACAGTGAACAATGCGCACAAATGGTTAATTTTCAAGCTATCAAAACAATAATGAGAAGATCCCAGACATCACTTCGCAATACTGCGAGAATGACCTTTACATGCAAACACGCATACACACAAACACAAACGCATACACACTCACCAACTAGTCAAAACAAGAAACAGCAGTAAAAACGAGTCAGATTTGTTACCACTAGCATAATCAATTGAAAACCCAAAATGTATAAATATGTATGATTGTATAAGAGATGATTAGTATTCACGAAATAAATGGCCTTTATCCACTTTGTTATTTGTGTTTTCCTAATTATAAGAATACTGTGTTAAATTAAAAAGGAATGGACATTATAAAGATTATCAAAGAGCGGGGTCAGCCTTTTACCCGTAAGGAACTAAACACTATATATATATATATATATATATATATATATAAGTGCATTGTGTAAAAGAAAAAATCAATTAATCACTTTGGCCAGTTGCATTCGTATTAGGAACTAATCACCTACTTGCTAGGATAGCAGTGACCTGAGATCAAATGGCGGCACATATGCTTTAGAGTATTGCAACTCATCAACAAGACGCGCACTACATGAAATATTCAGCTCTGCACTAACGTACGTTTTTGTCCGTCTGTCTTTCAGACACAGTTTGTTCGTCCTCGATTTCGTCATGAAGTTTCAACAGGCCAAACTTGATCTGTAATTAAAGAATAGACGCCATGCCACTAGTGGATAAGATACTTAAATAAATTATTTTGCTAGTAGACCAGTTTCGTCCATATTAGTCACTCTGCAGATATATTGCATATTTATTTCAAAATCTTCCCTGATGGACTTGTTATTGCAAAGATGAATTTTTGTCAGGGCGTGCGACTCAGGTGGTGTTGCTGATAAATTGGAAGACTATAAAGCAAATATGCAAAGATACCTACCTGGATCGTGACAATTCCGGTCAGATTAATAGCGTTCTTTTTACACACAGAATGTTAGACCTGCAGCAATGTTGGCGGATTCAATTTATTAAATTAAATTACGACAACAAAGAGGCGGAGAAGATTTTCACCTTTCAAATCATTTACAGGAATGCGATTCTATCTTGGAACAAGACACAGATCACTTTTTTCCTTCCTGAATTAGATATTGCTCAAGAATTGAAATAGATAGTAACAAAATTTGTCATGAAAAATTGCCAAATAATATTTTTTTATAAATTTCAATTTCAATTATTCTTCTTATTTGCAAAATTTATTTCATTATCGATTGTTTTAAAATAGTTTAGAATATCTTAATCTTTACATTTAATATTCCCATGCATTTCCGATATTTTAAGCTGTTTCCTACGGAGGCGATGTTGCGTTCTTGAAGCAATGTTTTGTTTACTTTGTTCCCACGCAATTCGAGCACGATTTTCTTAATTATGCATCTAAGAGGTTTGCATACTCACACCAAGATCTTATTATTTGTACGCTTCCAATGTTATCATCGTACTTGCTTTGTAAATAATTTGTGAACAAAAAAGGTATTTTAATCAGCGCAGCTTCATTTTTATGTCCAAACAATATTTAATTGTGTAAGATACGTGATGCACATTTTGACCTCTGACATTTTGAACCAGATTTTTTGAGGTTGTTTCATACTCAGAGACAAAAGGTCTGTTTAAGGAATGATCCAATTATTCCTATTTTATTTGAAAATTGAACTTGAAAAATGGATACAAGTCTGACAGATATTTTTTTAAATTTGATTGAGGAGTGCCAGCTTCATATTTTTCAATGCCGTGATTTGCGTACGCGGGCTGTAGCTTTGCACAAACAGTTTCACAAGGATCCGATTGATCACAATTTCCATTTCGTTCTTGTCGTCGATCGGGCTGGTTTTGTATTTGACTCTTTCTTCCGAAGGCTTCAATATCGTTCATACTAACCAATGGAAATGCGGTTCTATCACATCTTTGTTTGCTGGCTTGATAGAACCGCATTTCCATTGGTTAGTATGAACGATGTTGAAGCCTTCAGAAGAAAGGGATGAATACAAACCCAGCCCGATCCAAGACAAAAATGAAATGTAAATTGTGATCAATCGGATCTTTGTGAAACTGTTAGTGAAAAGCTACAACCCGCGTACGCAAAACGCTACATTGGAAATCGGATACAAGGTTGGAAATGAAACGAAATCGAGAGAATAATGATTATCTGAAAAGGTTGATAAAAACCGAAGCTTTCTTATTCGCATTATAAATTTATAACAATAACGGTGCCCCATATTGCTAGAGAGAATTATGCAAAGATAACCCATACAAAGCCGTTCAGGGGTTAATGGTCAATGACTTTCATTCAAACGCAGATTAAGACTCCTGCTACCCTTAGTCAATTTGCAATCATAACCTTTCTTCTATTCATAGGCTTAACATCATTTCGTCATTACTAAATTAGGGCGTGTTAAAATTATGCAAAATAGCTTTATTAAGGGATATCTATAAATTATCACAATTTTTCATTGTTTAAACGGTCTTTCAATAACATTAATCGCGGAACCAATTACCACTGTCTAACGAAAAGGGAATGTTCATTCGCTTATTTTACTAAATGAAATGCAAAATATAAATATGCACGTAACGCTATTTTTTTAAATTTCTTGGTTTCTTAAATTGAACAATGTTTGCGCAGGCGGAAATACCAATTAACTAAATCAAGTTTGCGATCTTGATATAAACACCTGCCCTATTATGTATATACATTTTTTCAGTTTTAACTAAGAATTGTAAAGTGTAGAAAAGGCAAGTGATCCAGTGGACCGGTTTCGTTCTTATTGGGAACTCGCCACGTACTGTCCAGAATTTGCCGCATACAGGGATTGATATCCCAAAATGAAATAGGATTGAACAGTTATATAATTAAACAAATATTATTCGAGCAGGTGGTTATAATATTTATTGAAATCAATGTTGCAATCTTGATATAAACAACACTCACATTATATATTTAAATTTGTCAGTATCAAAAAGCATCGTATAATGCGGAAAAGGCCATTTATTTAGTAGATTGGTTTCGTCCTTATTGAAAACTCTTCACGTACACTCTAGAACTTGGGCACGTCTGCCTGGAATTCTACTGTTCTAACCACTGATGCAACCTGCTGCACTTTACATAAAATTATTATTAATATACTAATTAACGTTTCTTGGTTAACCTTTCCTTTAATTGGAGCAAATATTCCATACGTTAGACCTGAAGTTCCTTCAAACTCGCCCCAGCCAATCTTTATAGATCATACACCATTCTATCTGGGAACGTGGTGTTGAATTTAACATATAAATTACTAAATAAAAATTCATTGCTCGGGTGTGTGATTTTAATTTTTAAAATGAAGTTTGCAATTTTGTTAAAACACGAGTGCTAATATATACATGTATTTGTTAATTTAAACTAAAAATTTCATAATTTGGAAATGGCAGTTCATCCAGTAGACCGGCACAAAAGTTTGAACAACTGACTATGAATCAGACGTCACCAGGTTGTAGCACTGTCCACAGAAAATTCTGGACAGTACACGAAGATTTCCCAATATTGTTCCCTGAATTAATTGCATATTCTACATTATTCTGTTCTTAGATTGTACAGACAAATGTATGTATATAATGGTACTGGTGTATAAAATAAATAGCACCATTAATTTAATTTGTTCTTTTCACCGTCCGCGCAGATATTAATCGCTTAATCACATAAATTTTCAATTCAATGCTACTTCCCCAGATAGCGTACTGAGTGCTCTATAATGACAAATTGAGGTTGTTTGGCGGGAACTTCAAGTCTAAAAGGATGCCATATAGGCTCTACCTAAAAGAAAGGCTAACCAAGAAGGTGAGTCAGTGTAATTAAACGAACATTGGTTGTGCGGGCCATAAGAACAATTATTAAAATCAAGGTGAATCAGTTGTTAGAGCATCAGATCCTGAAGCAGACGAGACTAGTTTCAAGCCCTCTCCGCGTCAAGTTCGGCACAGTAACTGACGAGTTTCCAATTAGGACGTAACTGGTCAAATGAATGAATATCATTTTCTACATTAAAAATTGCTTTCTTACTGACAAATGTACGTATATAATCGGATGGGTGTTAAGAACAAAATCAATCCATGATTTAAATAATATTTATCACCACTCGCGCAGCTAATGTTGGCCTAATTGTACAAATTTTTAATTCAATACCACCTCCCCATGTAGAATATTGTCCGTTGTCTAATCACAGATTGTGGGTGGTCAGTTTGTATTCCAGTGCTAACGAAATTTCATGTAGGCACTACTTAAAAGGAAGTCTAACCAATCAAACTTATTGAGTATAGATTAGAAAATTGTATATAGCGTGCGGCAGTGTAGCACACTGGTCAGAGCAACAGACCGCGAAGCAGATGTGTCCAAGTTTGATCTCTTTCCGCGGAAAATTCTGGACATTGCAAAAATTGTTCCTAATAAGGACGAAACCGGTCTTCTGGATGAATTGTCTCTTCGTTGTTATACTTTGCTAAGTTTTTTAATGACAAATGTATGTATATGACGAGTGTGGCCTTTGTATCATGAACACAATCTTGATTTAAATTAGTAATTATATATAAGTTAAAAACAGTTTATTGTAGCGAAGTAATATGTATGCAAATTTAAATTCAATGTTACGCACCTAGTAACAAATTTGTTCAAATAGGAACTGAAGAAAAACCAATCTCGGCATCAAACAAAGGTAAAATATCATGTACACATGCGTTTCGTGCTTATTGGCGATTCATCAGTAGGAACCGGTACATCGTCCTAAACCTAATTTTTATTCCGTCTAGAAATATTGGGCTATTAGGCAGTACACTTTTCTATACGAATGCGTACTCAGTAGTGGAATTATATTCATTTATTGTCTTCAACAATGCCAACTCAAATCCAACTGACTATTTATATTATATAATTTTTCTAAAATGTTATCAATACTATGGCTGCCGAATTGGTATGTGGCACCAACACTATGGTTTCCATGTCGGTACTTACAACGAACAAACTTGAATTTAGTTTCACTAAAATTTAAAATTGAAACTACTTCTAAACACTTGTTACTCCAGCAAATCCACAAACTCTAATCTTGATCGATATCAATTATTATATTTCACGGTAATCATAACATCATTCAATTAATTGTATAATTTTATAATAGTTAATTGTATAACTAACTATTAATTGTATAATAGCTCATTACTGTTTGTTGCGGAGCACTATAAAAAGATACAATTTTTTATTAGGTGCTGTGCGCTTAGAAACAAATTATTTCAAATAGGACCAGAAGGATGAACCAAATTCGCCATGAAAAAAACGTATTGCCTCATGTACTCATGCGATCGATGCTTACTAGCGAATTACAAGTAGAAATCATTACTAGTCCCTATACCCAATATATATTTTGTCAAGGACTGTGGACCAATTGGACGGTACAAACTTCAATACGAAAGTCAGCATGAACAAAATATTTGTACCCATGAGTTTTGTGCTTACTGGTGTTATTAAGTTTACGAGCAGCATAATATCTCCATTTTCTTTGTGAGTGTCAATTGTATTGTATTTGTAATTATCAATTATGGTGAATTGTCGAGGACTTTATGCGAAATTATTTCCACTACAGCTTGTATACACGTTCTTATAGGAGATTGTACTGTAAAACTGTCCAACATCACTTGACTAATTATATAGTTGTATGGAGCGTGGTACCAGCTTCCACTGATGAGTCGTCAGTAAGAACCCAATTCATGCTTGTATGAGATTATAACATTCGTTTATACTTTATTTGGTTTATCTTTCTTTCCATATGTGAACTAGTTTATTACTAGGTGCGCAACACCTAATACGCAATTTAAAAAATTTTATTTCTCTACAGCATATAACCGTTATATATTTAATTGAAAGATGCCATAGTTTCCGCGAAATGCAATAACTGATACCCATCAAGTCTGGAGTTTATGGATTTGCTAGAGTTAAAGTTATTCAGAAGTAGTTGTAGATATCAACTTTGATTGGTACCAAGTACCGACTCGGAAAACATATTGTTGGTCTCAAGCTCTGACTGGCTAACCATAGTGTTGTTAACATGTGCCGACTTGAGAACCATAGTTTTGTACCCTTATCAGGCACATTATGTATCATGTATATTGACTAGGCTTTGAAGTCACACTGTCTAAGATTTTCTATGAAATTAACTCCACTTTTGCAGGAAAAATCATTCTTATAAATGATTGTACTGACCAACTGTTCCACATTCTGCACCAAAATATATAATGGACATCGGGTGCAATATGAAACGCATGTTTAAATGAGATTATACCTCGAGTTCATGCTGACTGATTAGTTTTTCTGTCCTATTTGAACTAATTTGTTACTGGGAAATATAGCTCACTCAGATTTGTGCCAATATCGATCACAAAATCGAATAAGTTTTACATCTGTCACCCAGGATACCTAATGAAACTTCTTGCCTATAGAATGTTGAGAATAGTTAGCACTTGTCAACTAACTTGATGCTTATGTGTTTGGCGGCAATAGGTTTCTTGCTAACCACAACAATGCAAGCAACTGAGCAGAAGCGGGGCAAAACGATGAAACTTGAGCTAAGGGTATTTCAAAAGCTAACAACGTTACACCCAGCCACCACTGAAATGCAACGCACGTCATAACTAATATTTTAAAATAAACGAATTTGCAAAAGTTTATAAAGCGCGCTAAATTCTCCCGAAAAGTTATTACCGTTGTATTGTTCCGCTTACCCCGTGAACCTGCTTCCGGCCGCTACTAACGTCATTTCAGAGTGTCTTTCTTTCACCGAACATTTTTCTTTTAGGGGGTCACCCGTGAATTCAATTTTGAAATATTTTTTCACTTCTCTTAATTTGATCATGGGCTGAAGCTTCGAGCCGTGGAATATTCACGCGGCCAACCTACGGGCCACCAGGCAACTGTTGAAATGGCAAAGTTTGAGGTAGCCCCGTTTGCATATCTGAAAGCTTGCATGTGATTGTAATGCGAATGCTCGGCCTACAGAGGAGCATTCATTACTATGATATGCAAAATGTTGTTTGCAAAGCCGCCTACATCGGTGTTTTCTGCCGCCGTGTACCTGTCGTTAAGTAGCAGCTGCTCCTTATATCCTAATTCATTCGCAAAAATAGTTTAATGACGGCTTTCAAGTGTATTGAACCTACATCTTTCTCCAATTGATGCTTGTGTATATTCTCATCACACTTAAGAAGAATCACTCAGTGAAACGTGATGCGTTTTAATAGTCATTTCTGCGTGCTTATCTAACTTCTATTTAATTAAATTCCATCTCTCTGCCTTATAAATATAATTTTAAACGTGTTCATAATTGCCAGTGAAGCGAGCCTCCTTCAACAACATATCATTTCGCTAATTAACTAACGGAATTCCCAAACCCTATTGATTTGCTAAAATTGTTCTACATTTGATAAATGTCACAGTTAATGGATTAAAAAACAGCCATTCTTTAAAAACCGCAAACATTCATATTGCTTAGTTGGAACCATATCCTTAATGCATAATTATTTAACGGTAAATAATTTCTGCCACTATAAATTTATATCTCTTTTATTGAGTGAATTTTAGGAATGACTGTTCTGTGTCTATTTATTTCCCCAAGAACCTAACTATTTCTTCTCTGTTGTTTGAGGTCATTATTTGACAAATACATTTTTAATTGTACTCTGCAGCTCTGCCTGATTATTGTATGCCTGCATGCAACTTATATGCACTTGATAATGTGTACGTGTTTTTTTATCCAATTCTGTGGTAGGTTAGTGTATTTTGACAGATTAATAATAGCACCTATTTCCTGTTATGCTGTTTCGTGCCATGCCTGTACACTTTGACGTAAGTAACAATAACTGCTCACAACGTTATTTAAGTATGACTTATAAGTACATTCAAATAACGTTAGAGCTTACGGAACGACAACTAAAAGGAAAATTGAACCAGATTCTAATTAACGTGAAATATAAACAAATATGTGTAAACCAACAGGTAGAAATAAAGTTAGAACTATTTTTATTTATTCATGATCTAAAAAAAGTATTAAGACTTCCTGAGCATTGGAAAAATGTTTTTTTTTAACAAATCTGTCAAAATCGTTTCATATATTAAAAACAGCATGTTTGATAATAATTTACAACATTTGTGGTATTTTTGCTGGTTAAGCTTAATTGAAGTCGTGCAATTTCCAATTCTCAGCTAAAATGTTTCTCAAAATAGTTAAAATATTATTCAATTTGTTCTGAAAGCATTGTTTGTCTGGATAATTCTCTCCTTTCAAAACAAATCATTCCGTAAATGCGCTCTAATTATATTTCAAAACATGAACTAACGGCACGATTATGGTAAAATTTCAAAAACTATTTTTGTTGTGTGCGAAAAGTTTGTAGGGAAATAGTTTTAAACGTCTTTTAGTTTATTTCGGATTTTCGCAAAAAATATATAGTAGGAAATGAAATTTAATTTGCTTAGCCAGCGCGAAATTGTTTCCATTTACATAAGTTTCATTCTTGCATTATATTTGCCTGTTTTTAAACATTGAATTCGGATTGTGGTCATGTTACAAGATCTGTTTCAGTCTCCATTTCATGGAAAAAATGTTCAATAATTCTGTATGTCAATGTACTTTGAATGACGAACAAAATGCAGTAATGGAGAGGTTTCGGTTTTTATCGTTATGTTTTAAATTAAAGCTGATAACTAAAAAAACTTCTTGGTCTTGTTAGCTATTACTTACATGACTTCAGTATATTGCATATGTACGAACGAATTGTTGCAATTTACCTAAAGCCCATTGGTTGTTATACTTTTTGTGAATCTTGGAACAATTCTTACGGCTAGTTTAGCGTAAATTTTCTAAATAAACAGTGTTGATGATAAACTTTTAAGATTTAATGTAATTCGTAATGTAAAGAGCTCAATAACAGCGCCAGTATTATCCAGATTAATAAAAATGAATTCTTTCAAAAGAAATCCATATAAGACATTGCTTTTGACTAAATATAAAAGTTCGCATATTTTCTTTCAAAGCCCGCCACATGTGTTTTTTTTAAATTTAATGCAAACATAATAAAACGAACATTGGCTGCGCGGTTGGTTATAACAATAATTATAATCAAGGTTGCGCTCTTGATATAAACACCTGACCCATTAATTACTTACATATGTCAGTGTAATCAGTAATTCTAAACTATACAATTCTTAGTTTATACTGACATATGTAAGTAATTAATGGGTCAGGTGTTTATATCAAGAACGCAACCTTGATTATAATTATTAACGCAACATGTTTGCCGTTGATAGTAAAATTTTCCTAGTCATTCGCAAATTTTTTAACTTATTCGACAACTGAATCAACTCGAATTTATCGTTTCGTTTCCATGCACATGTTTTCCATATACTACAAACGATTTAACGAAATCAACGCAAATTTTATTATGCACAGTGTGTTGGTCACTTGATCTAAGTCTTCACTATTATTTCGTTGTCGAAAATTGTGCATTTAGTCAGTTATATACTACCTTATTCATCTATTCTCGGATGCACGGCGTTTCCTAAAGTTCACAGCCAAAATATGGATAATTTTAAACATATATCATAGTTATTTTCAATTTTGCTTAATTCACGTGTACTTTCCTGCTTCCACTAAGCTAGTAAACAGTGCATTGTGACTGGAAACGTTATTAGGCAACAGTTAATCACTGAGAAAAATATTGACTTCTGCTACCAATATATGTCACAAACATTAAGAATCATTTACTAAAATCAAGATTACAATTTTGGAGTAAACACCAATCCCATTACATGCATACATATTTCAGTATAAACTAAGACTTGTTTAGTGTAGAAAAAGCACTTTATTCAGTATATCGGTTTCGTCCTTATCGAAAACTTCACGCACTGTCCAGAATTTGCTGCTAACTGGGCTCGAATCTGGGCACGTCTTCTTCTAACATCTGAGCCACAATATCTCATGCTGTATATGACACTAGGAGTTATCAATTAGAACACAACCGATCTACAGGATGAATTGCCTTTTCTATATTATAAAATGCTTAGTATAAACGGAAAATATATGCATATAATGTGACTGAAATTTACATCAAAATATCAACCTTGATAAAAATAATTTTTAGCACCGACCGCATAACCAGTAATCATTTAATTATTCAGAAACGATTCTTGGTAATTTTTCCTTGCTTCCTCTAAATCCGGCTTACAACGCTTGATTGTGGCAAATATTAATAATTTATAATGGAAGAGCGAATAAAATTTTTAATAGAGACGCGGTAAAATATCAAAAATAATCAAACTTTAAGATTCTTTATGAAGAACAGAGCTATCTACGAATTATAAGCTGTCACATAACTTATTTTTGTCCTTTTTCGTGTTATAAAGGATGACTTTATAATGACATGGTTAAATATATCGTAAAATTTTGCCTTTTCCTCGTGTACCTAAAATGACATGTTTCCCACCTGATGTTATATAAATCAAAGTCGTGAACAAATCGTACATAAAATCGGTGTATGTGACGTGTGTCATTAATTTCGTTTCCCTAATGTTGTGAATCATAAATTATATTTGTTAAAACAATGGAGAAAACATATATAGGCAATACAATTAAACAATAATTCATTGTGCAGGTGGTGGTAACAATTCTTTAAATCAAGTTTGCGAGCTTGAAGTAAACTCAAATCGCATTGTATTTAACCAGTCGTCGAACAACTTAACTGGCAGTAGTTTTGTTTAGTTGTTCGACGACTAGTTAAATACAATGGGATTGGTGTTTATTTCAAGCTCGCAAACTTGATTTAAAGTATTGAGAAAACAATTGCCTCTAATAAAGGTAGCTGAAACTGTAACAAAGTTTTCTTCAAGTAGACTTTATTATAAAATTCATTCAAAACTCTTCAGCTGGATTATATTGAATCTGGGTGACAATGATAGACCAGTGAAATAAAATGAGATTTTCTACATGCTTTTGAACGAAGTTAAAGTTTCAATATTGCAAATTATTTTTGTATGATACCCTCGAGAAAAAGCAAGCAAAGAAAACGATTCCTTACATTGTTATATTTTGATTCAATAATCGAATTTAATTGCATTTATTCCAGAAGTAAATAAGTATATCATTGTGAGCTGCAATCGGAAGATTTCACCCTTTCACACCGATAGATGAAATCAAATTCAATATATGAAAAATATCTTTTCGCGTTTTTTAGTAGCTTTATTTTAAGTAATTATAAATCAAGAGCACTAGACATGTGCCTGAATAACATAAATTTACATCGATGTCTTCAAAGGAACTTAACCTTATTTGCTAATAATCAAACTAACTGAATTAATTACGTTCAATGCAATAAAAGACTATATGATTCTCAACATTGTTCACTTTTCAAAGTAACGAAGTCATTAAACGTTGGTGTGTTGCAGTGGCTTTGAATCGGACCAATAAATTTCAGGCGGCCCCTTCAAGTGCAGCGGTGACCCGTAAGCATTTAGCCCAGCAGAAGCATAGGTTTTAACATAGGCCTCATATTCATGAGATGTTTTTTATTAATCTATGAATAACTGGTAAATAAGTATCCAAAACTTCATTATGATTTCTCAATCGGCGATTAAGAATAATGTCAATCTACTAGCCTTCACTTTACATGATACTTTATAATTAACATACAGCATTAAATACTGCTAAATGATAAGATATTAAAGTCAAAACCAAACCGCTTTCAACAATACAATATAGCAATGGCAAAGATATTCAATATATAGCATAAAATAAACTCATGGCACAATATCTAATTGACTGCTTCCCTTTAAATGTGAAATAGTTATAGCCCTAGTATTTTAAATCGCATTTCCAATCGAGCAGTAAGATTTTGCAATGAGAGCAATATTATTCTGAGTAACGTCATATGAACTAGTGGCAGTTAAATTTCAATTTTCATTTAAATTATAATATGAACAAGTCAAACAGAGGTATGGAATTGTTTTGAGCTAAGGTGCAGGAAGTATGTTCCAAAATTTACTATGTAAATAGACTGTCCTACTAGAATCCTTTTGGTAGTGTTGCCTAAATAAATAGATTGATATCTGAGATGTTAGACGTATTACTAGGCTTGCAATCAAACAAGACATTTTAAAGCTAAAATGAGTGGCCTTGTACTTTACATTCTTCACAGTTAGGACAGAGTAGTCCGGGCTGTGAAGAAAGCAGTCTTGTAAAACAGAAAACTTAGGTCTTTACCACAAATGTAAATCATGAACAAAGCAAATCTATACATAAGAGTGACTGTAAAAACCATCTATCAAGATTCAAATTCCACAAATCAAGCAAGAAGCCTGCAGCATCGTAGCCTACGTGAGTTGTATGAACACCAGAAACCACGATCACCACTTTGTTCTTCATTGTTATAGCTGGAAAATAGCAAGCTCTAGATAAAACTCTACTGTTTTCATCCACAGGACAATAACGTATACAAGCTGGAAAATGCCGATAAATTAATAGCTTCACAATCTCTATCCTTTATCAGTATTAAGAATATTATATGTAAAGAAAGTCTCAGACAAGTCACTGCAAATCACAAAATCGTTAAGCAGTTAACACCAGAATACGGCAATAAAAAATATTACCGCAGGTGAAAACTTCTGATGATTGTATATTAGGTGTTATGCACATAGTAACAAATTAGTTCAAATATGTCCAGAAGGATAAAAAAGACAGCATTAACGGAACGTAGTATCTCGTGTATATTCGCTTCGTGCTTACTGGCGACCCATCAGTAGAAGGGGATATTACGCCCCTTACCCGCTACATATTTAGGTAAGAAATGTGGAATATTGGCCGATACACTCTCCTAGACGAATGTGTAAACCTGCAATAGGGAAGTTAACTACATATAAAGTCTTCGACAATGCGGCTTCAAAGTCAACTCTCTTTAAATAAAATATAAACCGAGTCTGTAAAGAGTACTAATACTATGGCTATTGAAGCAGCACCCGATACCAACTTTATGGTACCGAAAATGTACATGATACCAACACTATGGTTGCCGAATCGGTACATGGTACCAACACGATGGATATCGATATAAGCTAGAGTTCACTAAAATTGAGAATTACAACTATTTCTGAATACTTTAAATCAAGTTTGCGTTCTTGAAGTAAACACCAATCCCATTGTATTTAACCAGTCATCGAACAACATAACAAAACTACCGCCAGCTGACAAATCAAATGAGCAAATTAAAATTTACTTTTTATTGAATTACCGTATTAAATTTCATGTTACTTAGACATGATGAGAAAGTAGGACGGGATATTCGAAAGTAGTATACGTGCACAGAGTTATTTTTGAATTTCAAGTTAAATAATAAGTGATGGATGAAAATCGATATCTTCAAATAATAAAAGAAAACATAATTAAAAATTTTAGATTGGAATTAAGCAGTCCGGGGTTAATATTATTTGGTAATGGTATCCATTATACATTACTAGAAAAAAATAATTATGGAAAATGGGGATCATTGGTTCATGGTAATAACAGACTCATTGATAATCGGAAAGTTAGAATCAATAGCATTGAAATACAAGATAATAACCGTTTTCTGACAGTCACTTAATTTAGACAAAATCTTCCTATCCAAAAAAGGGCAACTATTGTATGCATCAGGAGTGTATGCAATACACCCCATAGTCTGTCATCTCGTACATGTGGGAAAAATGTGCTCAATGGAGGTTAGAAGACGTAAACCCGGAATTGCATATAAATATGTAAATTTGACTAAATATGATCTTGCACGCCATTCTGTTGAGACAAGACACAAATTGACGGGCATAATTGTAAATGCCTTAAGATACTTTGTCGCATTTGAACGACGAGTTTTATTACGGTCATAAAATAATTGAATAGATGATATTTTGAATAAAATGGCCTTGGCAGAATCGCCAGGCTACATTTCGTACAAGGAAATATCTAATGCTAGGAAGCGAAATTGGCTCCAATTGGAAACAGAAAGTACTACAGTTACAAATTAAGAATTCTTTAAATCAAGTATGCGAACTTAAGCTAAAAACCAACCCCACTGTATTTAACCAGTCGTCTAACAACACAACAAGACTACAGCCAGTCCCACGCACTGACGCATTTTCAACTTCCATGATCATCATCAGAGTACGATGGCAAACTGACTAGCGAGGGTCAAACCGCATTGCATATATATGGAAAACAATATTAGATATGCGGGTCTCACCTCTAATAGTCTTGCATACATTGTACGTGACTGGAAATGCCAGCCCCAAACTTTCTATGCAGTCGCGAACATTAACCGTTTGCAGCTTTCGCCACACACACACAAACATACATATATATAAATATAAATATATATATATATATATATATATAAATATATATATATATATATATATATATATATATATATATATTTATGAGTAGTCAAAAACTAATAAATCGCACTTTAGATAGCTTGCAAACAATAATCCCATTATATTTAATCATAATACTTAACTAAGATTAGATTATGTATTGCATAATAAATTCACTTCTACGTTAATCAATTATTTACACTGCTGTTCATTATAATTTAATGTTTTGTTGTTATTTTACAGGATCCATTAGCTTTTGGCCATTATGTTGTTTAAAATTTATTAATGCAAAATTGCCTATACTTAATTACCCTTATCGCCTTGGTTACATTCCTAATTTTCTTGTCTATAATAAATTAATTCAAACTCCATATATAAATAACGCTTTCGATGTTAAAAGCATTTGAGAGCTTATCTTTGCATTATTTTCCTACGTGTGGATTTGTAATAGTTCGCTCGAAATCCTAAACACTAAGCTCACCCTTAATTAAACCATTTTACATTTTGTGCATCAAAAAACAGTCTGAAGCTTGCAAAGCATAAGTTAACATCAAACCAGTCTTGATTAACTGAGATGGACGTAAAACTGTGCTTGTCATATTTACTGAATAATTAATTGTTGTAGACACACACAAACACGAATAGACGATTCCAACCTATCAAATGAAACGACTATAAATATTAGTCGGTTCAGTGAAAAAATATTTTGCTTTATTAGTTTGTATGCATATGGTGTAATAATCTATGCAATTAAAAAGTAATCACAAATGGGACCGAAATATTATGAATTGAAATAAGTAAATTAGAAAAATCGCTTGTTATTCAGAAGAAGGATCGCATAATTAAGCAGTAACAATATATTTGTTTTTAAACCAAACGTAATCCCCGGAGTATAGACGTATTTAATTTGCTTTAGGTCAGTGCAGACATTCTGTTCCAATGTTAAATGTGCTTTTCAATGTCCGAAATTGAACGCAGTATGTTTAGCTCATTGGCTCCGATAAGCAAGCTTTAACTGATGAGGATAAGTTTGGGTGTACTAAATTGCCATTGCAAGTACTTCTTTCATATTTTTATACTATGTGTCTGGGATGTCTTTTAACAGTAAAAAATCGACACATCTTGTCAGCTCGTCAACTAAGTAGAGGATACGTGATACTCCACTACAAAATAACGGCGGCTGACTGAAGCGTACTGTTGCTCTGATGTCCGAGTTATTGTATTTCTGAATTTCTATTGCATATTCCGATGGCATATGTCGTACAGTTGACCGTAATTGTGAATTATCTCTTGTTCTGCCGTCGACCATGTTCGCGATTGTAATATATTGATCAAGCATTGGAGGATAGTTTGTCTTGGTATTTCAGAAAAAGCGCGACCGAGTTTAGTCTGACTAAATACATTACAAACTATTAAAAAAATTAGCCTTCCTTTTCATACAAACAAAAAATTTAAAATCACAATAGTAGTCGATTGCGCAGGTATCGGTTCTCGTTCATGCATTTAGTTAATTATTTCTCGGTATGTGGTATCAAATCTCTGTACTTGCTGAATTCTTTGATGGAAATAGACGAAGGGATTGAATGAAAAATTTTCGATCCATCAGGGAAGGCAGATGGTTAAATTTCGAGCTTAAAAATCTGCAATAATTTTGTTATTCGTAGCAGTTTTAACTAAATGAAAGCCAATTTGCCTGTCATTTGTGCTGCGAAACAACATCGATCGAGCTGCTGATAATGCTGATAAAAAACT
>JAQBSW010010525.1:0-22500 GCA_029291075.1 Eudiplozoon nipponicum | reverse complement strand
AGCCGCAACGCACTGACGCGTTTCGACCTTCCTTGATCACCATCGGAGTACGACGGCAAACTGACTATCGAGGATCAAACCGCATTGAATATATATGGAATTCAAATTTAGATATGCGGCTCTCACCTCTAGCAGTCTCGCATACATTGAACTTGACTGGAAATTTCGGCTGCACAATTTCTATGCATTCACGAACATTAACTGTTTGCAGCTTTCGCCATATATACATACATAGGCAATACACTGTAACAATGTTCTGTTTGTTTGGCTTTTCATAAAATGTATATACTTAGGTTCACATTTATAGATAATTTTGTTCTCTGCAACAAATAACACCAAACTTTTTTAAATGTTTGGCCAAATATTTTATCATTATATTTTCCTTCATTTTGACACCTTCTAGAATCACCTACAACATTCATTTACTTGCAAGTATGTATTAGGTTTTGCGAAACTAGTAACAAATTAGTTCAGTTGTGACCAGGAGGATAAACCAAAGGCAGCATGAACGGAAAGTATAATCTCATGCACATTCGTTTCGTGCTTACTGGCGACTCATCAGTAGGAGCTGGTATTACGCCTTTTAACCACTATATATTTGGTAGAAGAATGTGGAATAATAGGACGGTACAATCTCCTAGACGAATGTGTAAACCTGTAGTAGTGAAGCTAACATAATCTGAAGTCAACGACAATACGACTTCAATGCTAACTCACACTATATAATATATATACCGAGTCTGTAAAGGATACTAATACAATGGCTATTGTGTTAGTAACTGATACCTTTTTTGAAATCGATGAGTACCGGATACTAACACTTTGGTTTCCGAGTCGGTACATGATACCAACCTGATGGATATAAATTTATGCTAAAGTTCACCCAAATTGAGAATTACAATAATTTCCGAACACCTGTTACTCCAGTTAATCCATACACTCTGGCCTTCATTGATATCAGTTATCAAAATTCGCGGTAAGCATGACATCATTCAATTCAATATATTACAGTTAAATACTGCTTGTTGCGAAGAACTAATATGTATGCAAATATGTATTAGGTTTTGCGAACCTAGTAACAAATTAGTTCAGTTGTGACCAGAAGGATAAACCAGAGGCAGCATGAACGGAAAGTATAATCTCATTCACATTCGTTTCGTGCTTACTGGAGACTCATCAGTAGGAGCCGGTATTACGCCCTTTAACCACTATATATTTGGTAGAAGAATGTGGGAAAATAGGACGGTACAATCTCCTAGACGAATGTGTAAACCTGTAATAGTGAAGCTAACATAATCTGAAGTCAACGACAATACGACTTCAATGCTAACTCACACTATATAATATATATACCGAGTCTGTAGAGGATACTAACACTATAGGCCATTGTGTTAGTAACTGATACCTTTTTTGAAATCGATGAGTACCGGATACTAACACTATGGTTTCGAGTCGGTACATGATACCAACCTGATGGATATAAATTTATGCTAAAGTTCACCCAAATTGAGAATTACAGCAATTTCCGAACACCTGCTACTCCAGTTAAACCATACACTCTGGCCTTCATCGATATCAGTTATCACATTTCGCGGTAAGTATGACATCATTCAATTCAATATATTACAGTTAAATACTGTTTGTTGCGAAGAACTAATATATATGCAAGTATGTATTAGGTTTTGCGAACCAAGTAACAAATTAGTTCAGTTGTGACCAGAAGGATAAACCAAAGGCAGCATGAACGGAAAGTATAATCTCATGCACATTCGTTTCGTGCTTACTGGCGACTCATCAGTAGGAGCCGGTATTACGCCCTTTAACCACTATATATTTGGTAGAAGAATGTGGAATAATAGGACGGTTTGATTCCTCGATAGTCGCTCAGCGTAATATACGATGATCAAGGAAGGTCGAAACGCTCAGTGCGTTGCGGCTGGCGGTTGTTTTGTTATGTTGTTCGATGACTGGTTAAATACAATGGGATTGGTGTTTACTTCAAGCACGCAAACTTGATTTAAAGAATTGTTATTACCACCCGCGCAATCAATTATTGTTTAAATTGTATTGCCTATATATGTATATGTGGCGAAAGCTGCAAACAGTTAATGTTCGTGACTGTATAGAAATTGTGCAGCCGACATTTCCAGTCAAGTTCAATGTATGCGAGACTGCTAGAGGTGAGAGCCGCATATCTAAATTTGATTTCCATATATTTTCAATGCGGTTGATCGTCGATAGTCAGTTTGCCGTCGTAATCTGATGATGATCATGGAAGGTCGAAACGCGTCAGTGCGCTGCGGCTGGCGGTAGTTTTGTTATGTTGTTCGACGACTGGTTAAATACAATGGGATTGGTGTTTACTTCAAGCTCGCAAACTTGATTTTAAAGAAGAACATTACTTTTTCAGCTTTTACTATATGTATATATATATATATATATATTTATATATATATATATATATTGTGCAATGGAGCATTGGAAGTCTTGCTAGTTTAATTGAGCAAATGATTAGATATTATAATACATGTGGCACTCGGTTGTTTTTTGACGACTGGTTAAATACAATGGGGTAGGTGTCTACTTCAATTCTTTAAATCAAGTTTGCGAATTTGAAGTAAACACCAATCCCATTGTATTTATCCAGTCGTCAAACAACATAAAGAAACTACCGCAAGGCGCAACGCACTGACGCGTTTCGACCTTCCATGATCATCATCAGAGTACGACGGCAAACTGACTATCGAGGATGGAATCGCATTGAATATATATGGAATTTAAATTTAGATATGCGGCTCTCACCTCTAGCAGTCTCGCATACATTGAACTTGACTGGAAATTTCGGCTGCACAATTTCTATGCATTCACGAACATTAACTGTTTGCAGCTTTCGCCATATATACATATATAGGCAATACAATTTAACAATGTTCTGTTTGTTTGGCTTTTCATAAAATGTATATACTTAGGTTCACATTTATAGATAATTTTGTTCTCTGCAACAAATAACACCAAACTTTTTTAAATGTTTGGCCAAATATTTTATCATTATATTTTCCTTCATTTTGACACCTTCTAGAATCACCTACAAAATTCATTTACTTGTTGGGTGGACTTTGATTCAAATTGGCACATTTATCACTGTCTTGAAATACACGGTAGTTTGCTTGCCATATTTATCTTATGCCGCTTTCAGTCAGCATCCAAATAATACATGTTATTACTGTATTCGAAAAATAGTATGCAGTCAAATGTAATACATCGACTAGATAGCTTTATTCCTCATTTGGCTCTCACCATGAGTTGCCAGAATATTCGTGGTAATGGTTTGAACCTGGAAGTCTGTGGCTCGAATTATTGTCAATCATCCCCAAGGCCACTGGTGAGTTTTATTCACTTTATTATGTTATTTTTAGCTTAGACTAACAGCAAATATATATATAATCAAATCTCGCCATTATATTTGAATTATATATTCGAAAATTTATCAAAAGCACTCACACATACGTGAAATCAAAATTTTATGTCACTGGCATAAATATATTTTGTCAAAAAGTAATTACTGCTAACTTATCATTTTTTGCAAGGTTACTGTTTAAAAACTATTGCCTGTGTTTTAATTAACTATAATATTGACGATTTGTTGTGGTATATTCACATATACATTCAAAGCAAATCTGCCAATATGAGTTCTACAGAAAGAGCCATTTAGATCAATGGCCTCAACCAGATTATGAAATTGTTAGGTTTTTATCAATATGTTCGCAATTATTTGTAGTTAAGCAAAACGTGTATTTTGCATTGACGAACAACGTTGCAGATGATAAACTTTCGCACCAAGTCGATGTGTGAACATTCGCGCAGTTTCTGGCTTCTTATCTTTTTAATCAATTTGTTGGTACTCTACCTGACATACAAAACGTGGTCGCTCCCACCTAACGCTTTCAGTTATAGTTGTTAGAATATAATGGTTTTTCATGTTTTGGCAAACTTAAAAGTTTTATTAAATATTCTTGATTGTGAGAATTTAATATATGTACAGGGAAATATTAAGTATTGCGCAACTAAAAACAAGTTAGTTCATGTGGGATATGGCGGATATGCCGACTGTGCAATCGATCCTGGACAGGTTCGAGTCCTGTCGGCGGCAAATTCTGGACAATACATGATGAGTTACCAATAAAGACGAAACTGGTCTACTGGATGAATTGCCTTTTCCACACTATACAATACTTAGTTTATACTTGACAAATGTATGTACATAGTGGGTCAGGTGTTTATATCAAGATCGCAACCTTGATTAAAAGTAAAATAAATTGTGAAATCCAACTGACGGATGCTTGCCGCACCTTTCTATGAGTAATTCCGGATTCAAGTAAAATAACAAGTTTTAGTATTGTAATTCACACTTTTCGTCGTGCATACACTCAAAGTTTGAATACAATTACCTACACGAATGTATATCCCAACCTTGTTAGAGTCAGGTTTATAGAAATTATTCAGTTTTTTGATTCCAAGCCACATCCCTTTAAGTAATATGTACCATCCATGTACTGTTTGGTTCTACATGAACAAGTTTTTATTAGGTATTCAATAACTATCACATAATTGCACATAAATTAGTTCTGAGTATCCAAGAACAAAGGAATATTATTAAACGAACATGGATTGCGCGGGCGGTGATAAAAATTAATATAATCAAGGTTGCGGTCTTGATATAAACACTTGACCCATTAATTTCTTACATATTTCAGTACAAACTAAGAATTGTATAGTTTAGAAAAGGCAATTCATCCTATAGACCGGTTTCGTCCTTATTGGGAACTCACCATGTACTGGCCAGAATTTGCCGCGTACAGGGCTCCAATCTGGGCATGTCTGCTTCAGTGGTTAGAGTACCAATAGGGACGAAGCCAGTCTACTGGATGAATTTCCTTTTCTACACTATACAATTCTTGGTTTATACTGACATATGTAGGTAATTAATGGGCCAGGTCAAGACCGCAACCTTGACTATAATAAAGGGATATTATGTTTTGATTAATGATGTAACGATTACTACAAAAATTTATTAACTGGTGTCGATCAAAACCACAGTATAAGGCTACTGGGGTAGCGGATTTTCAGAATTGGTTGCTCAATTTTGATTGAAATCTAGCCTATTTTCCAAATTCATATTGTTAGTGCCCCCTACAGAATCGGCAACCATAACATTAAATGAGTTCCCTGTGAAGTCACAATTCCTAAGATTTTATATTAAACTGCTTCTACAATGTTTGATATAAACATCCGTAGATTAGTATATACAAAAACATAGGGGATTCCACCGACCAACTTTGTGACTGACGCTAGTTTTGCTATATTGTCCGTCTGGTTAAATACTATTGGATTGCTGCTTATTTCATGCTCGTTAACCTGATTTCAAGAACAGTCACACACTTATTAACGGATTATAAAGTGAGTTGTGAGTGTAATGCCGGCTCGTACTAATGAGTCGCAAAAATTTATAAAATGCATATATACATCAGTATGTACCTTTTGTTCATACTGACCTTAACACATGCTTGTGGTCCTATTTGAAATTATATGTTACTAGGTTCGTAATACCTAATATAGACTTGCTCATTTGATAGTAATTTAACCTACAAACTTAAACGTTTTCATTTATATACAAACAAATCTATGTGGTCCGTAGAAACTAAGCAAGGGCTTAGATGGCAAAAGCATTTGTCTACTTGACCTGTCTCTTCCTATTCAGGCACTTATAAAGTTTTACTTCTGTAAAACAGGACATATTTCTTGCCTTCTTTACCGTAATATGAAAAATTAAGTTTTTTGACATTAGTTGGATCCTATTTAGAGATGGTTTCGACCTAAAGTTCAAAAAAATTCGTACCCAACCCAGCATTATAGAACAGACACAACGTCACGTTGGAAAGTACTATATAATTAAATTTAGAAACAGAATTTCGTCATATACAGGTGATCCGTACAAACTAATTATTTAATAAAATAGCAAATGCAATTCACCAGCTAGATCTTGTTTATTCATATTTGACACTCATCAAGTAGTTGTAGAATCGATGTGATCGAGGTTTGCACATTTTGTATTTGATTCAGTCTTGCGACATACCCACAAATCTCTTCTACGATCCACTTAATTAATTGCGTTAACTATTTGATGCAATGCTTAGTTCATACCGACAAATTGCGCAAACTTGATATCTGAGGCAGTATTGAGTTTATACTGACAATATATATATATATATATATATATATATATATATATATATATACTATTATATATATTAAATACTCCATGTAATCAAACAATCTTCTATATTGTTCATCAATATAGTTTAATTAATAATATTATATGTTGGGACTTACGTTGAATAGTGTGGCAATCATGGTTTATTCAAGATATTTAAAGATCTTTACAAAATCCATTCGTCCAGATATTTCACATATCCTGGTGGAAATCAATACAACATAAATTAGCAATTACTTAATCTGATGCGAACTTTCCCAAATGAATTTCAAAGTGGTGTGGCACAAAAAATAAATGCATACGACTAGGCCATGTGAAAGGACAGTGGATTAAACATTATTTGACGGATTTGTGCGCAGTGCGAGGTTCATATGTCGACTCTCCGCGAGTTACATTCGCGGGTTGTTGCTTTGCACTATCGGTTTCGCAAAGATCCGATTCATTCCCATTTCCAAGCACGCATCGATCTGGTTTTTGTTTTGGCTGGGTGCGGATTCGTCCCCTTCTTCCGAAGACCTCAACATCGTTCCTACTAACCACTGGAAATGAGGTACGATCTAATTTTTGTTGACTGGCGACGTTTCGGAACCTAATTTCCGGTTCCATCATCTTAAATCTACTATTGTGAGTTTTGTGCTATGTATAGTGGTGTGATGATAGAAACGGAAACTAGGTTTCGAGAAGTCGCCAGTCAACGACAATTAGATCGTACCTTATTTCCAGTGGTAAGTATGAACAATGTTGAAGTCTTGGGAAGAAAGGGACGAATTCGCACCCAGCCAAAACGTACTTGGAAATGGTGATCAATCGGATCTTTGCGAAACTGATAGTGCAAAGCAATAACCCGTGAATGCAACTCGCGAAGTGTCAACAGTAAATTAAACGGTCTTCTAACTTTGCACTATTACTTTTATCTATTGTTTACATATATTTCATTCAGGCCAAACCAAAGCATTTTCGAATTGGAGGCGAACGTAAACAAAGAAAAACGTAGTAATAAAAAACAATCTGACAACAATTCAACGTCTTATATAAGCCAGCACGTCAGTATTGATAACATTTCTCTTAATTTATAAGTGCCATCTATAACGGTTCTCGCAGAATTATTTTCGTGATTATTCACATTTTTTAAATATTCAATGTCAAATGTTGCCGATAATCATAACTATGATGTTGATGATTTTTTATGAAGTTGACGATGGCAAAAATGATTGGAAGGTAACCTGGAAACGATAATGACGATGATGATGATGATGAGAATAATGTAGATGATGGTGAAGGTTTCGATTATATGTCTGTTGATTACGACGTAGGTGCACACGACGAGGGTTCTGCTTATAAAATGGATGATGGTTAGAATGATGCTGATTATGATGTTGATAATCACGATTATTATAAATATCATAATGATAATATTGATGGTGGTGCCGACGAAACTGATTAAAAGTATGGTATTCATGAGAATTTTCATAGCGATCATAACGCTGAGGATAATGATTACAGTGCGGCAGGGTGGCTCATTGGTTAGAGCACCAGATTCCGAAGCAAACATGCCTGCCTTCGAGCTCTGTCCGCGGCAAATTCTGGCCAGTACGTGATGAGTTCCCAATTATTACGCTGATGGTAGTAAAGGATGACAAATAAAAAATATTTATGAAGTTAATTTTCCAAAATTACGACAACGATAATTATGGTGATTCTGATTATTATGACGATAATGATTATGGCGAAAATGGTGTTTATTATTTTGATAATAGATGTGATTTACATTACGATGATGCTGATGTTGATCATGATGATTGTTATGAATGGTATTATGTCATTGATGATGACATCGATGACGATACCTAGTCTAATAATGATGATGTTGATAATTCAGCCGGTTAAGTTATTGGGTAATATGATTTTAACGACGATGATGATGATGATGATGATGATGATGATTATGCTAGTGACCATAACGTTGACTATGATGAAGATTTTTATGGCAAGAACGATGATGATGTAGATAGCGGTAATTTTCTAAGTGAATAAGATGTTGTTTATGATGTTTAGGATGAAAAATGATGAAAATAATGTCTGTGATGTTAGTTATGAAGTTGACGAGTATGCCGATAACGGCAATGTTGGTAATGATGAAGAATTCTCCTGTTATTCCCATGATGATCACTACAAAAATTTAAATGATATTATTTATACAACCATGTTACCAGTCAATATGACATCTATTATATTGATGATGATTATGATGATAGCAACACCAAAGACTATAGTACCAGTGATATTGATGATGATTACAATGTCGTTGATGCCGAATGTGAACGTAATACTGATGAGACGATGGAAGTAATGCCAATAATGGTAGCGGAATAGGTGACGACGTTGAAGATTATGATAATGGTGTTGCTGCTTCGGATAGAGACGATATTAAAGACACTGATAATTATTTTTGTACCATAAATGCTTATGATAAGTTTTATATTTTAACGGTGATAATAATGACTGAGCTCGCGAATATGATGGTGCCAGCAAAGTTGATAAAACTGTTGACGATGATTTAAATTCCGCGTTTGATAATGGTGAAGCTGGTTATGTCGCTCATAGGTATAACACAGATGATAATTGTGATATTTACATTTTTGATGAAGATGACGACCAGGATGGTGATGATGATGATGATGATGATGTTGGTGTTGTTGACGACGATAGCGATTATTAAGTGGATGAAGATTATTTTGATGATAATTTTATCAACGAACGGAATATCGATGATGACTTAGTCGGCGATGAATTTAATAATGTTGATTCGTGTGATGTCGACAGAGAGTATAATGATTTTGCTGAAGAAATTGATAATGGAGATAATGTACAGACCTATGTTGCTGATGAAGAAACGAATTCTGACAATACCATTTAACAATAATTGATTGCGCGGGTGATGGTAAGAATTCTTTAAATCAAGTTTGCGAGCTTGAAGTAAACACCAATCCCATTGTATTTAACCAGTCGTCGAACAACATAAAAAAAACTACCGCTAGCTGGGAATTCATCATGTACTGGCCAGAATTTGCTGCGTACAGGGCTCGAAACCGGTATGCTGGATGAATTGCCTATCCTACACTATACAGTTCTTAATTTATACTGACATATGTAAGTAATTAATGGGTCAGGTGGTTATATCAAGATTGCAACCTTGATTATAATATTTGTTATCACCAATGTTCGTTTAATGTTTTTAGACATTGATTTTTTTAGAACCGAAACATAAATTAAATAGGCTATGTTTTCCATCTCAAATGTATGCTCCGAAAAAAAACTGATATTTCCTACAGTCACAAGCCATTATTAATCAATTTATTTGGTAAATGCTGTTGAATTCTGTTGATCATTTGCTCTTTCCAACTTCAAATGTATATTTTTCCGCAAAGAGACGAAAAGTTGTAGACTCTTAAGGATGTGGAGAGAATTGGCAAATAGCTGTTTTATATCCGACCTCATGATTCACGGTATGCTTAAGTTGATGTTAACTTTTGTAGTAAAGAAATTTTGCCAACCTGTGTTGATTTAACAGCAATGTAATTCATAAGGGTGATAGGTCACCCACGAATGCTAAGTTTAGGGGAACAAGTTTTATGGTATCCCTTGTAGTTCGGAACCAACGTTGTCTGATGTTCACATCGTTAAACTCCTGTGGATTGTTGCTCATTAGCAAAAATGTCCTCAAGTAGCCTAGCTCTTTTGTGATACTTCGTTACGAGCAGATCTTTCTGATTTGGTTTAAACAGTTAATCTTTATTTAAATCAAGGACGCGAAACCATCCTCTTTAAATAAATACACATTTGTCGGTATAAACAAAGCACAGTGTAGGGTAGAAAGGCAATTCATCCAGTAGACCAGTTTTGTCAATATACGGAACTATTAACGTACCGTTCGGAATTTACCGCGTAAAGGCTCGAACATAGGCACGCCTACTTAGGAATTTGTTGCTCTAACCACTGAGCTAACCTACCGCACGCTATACAATCTTCTCAGTTATACATTAACTCATGTTTTTTGGTTAGCTTTTCGTTCAGGTGGAGCCTGTTTGGCATTTCTTTAGACCTAAATTTCCAACTAGCCACCCTCAATCTGTCAAAAAGAATAGCCAAAACGCTACCTGGGTAAATGTTAGTGAATTGAACATGTTTTAAATTGAACGATCATGGACCGCGTGGGCGGTGATGACAATTATTTAAATTAAGGTTGTGAGCTTAATACAATCATCGATCTCATTACGGCAAATAAATAAATATATATATATATATATATATATATATATATATATATATATTTGCTAGTAGAAGTAAGCATCGAATAAGATAGAAGTGGCTCAGTATTTAGATCAATAGATTCCGAATCAGACTTACCCAGATTCGAGCCCTGTCCGCGGCAAATTCTGGCCAGAACGTGAAGAGTTGCCGATATGTACGAAATCGTTCTAATGGAAGAATTGTCTTTTCTGCACTATACAGTGCTTATATTTATAATAGAACTTGTGTTTACATCAAGATCACAATTTTGAATTAAATAATTTTTAACACCGCACAAACCGAATGCTTAAATTCCTGGGACATACATACGCCGAATAGATACTAAGGATATGCGCTTACATTACTTCGTAACGGAGAATTCTCGGAGAGAGATATGGTATATATATATATATATATATATATATATGCTACATGTATATGTATACGCTGCCATGTATATATATATGTTTGTGTGTGTTTGTGTGCGTAGTTTGTATGCGCTGAACATTTTTAGGAATAAAAAATCAAAATTGGAATTGTTGGAAGTTTTGTGTCTATAATATATTTACATAAACATGTTTTTATTTATTTATGAACGATTATATTTATATAGTTTCATGTTAAATTCAAGTGTCATGATATGTTTATATCTCATGAAATAAACAAAGCATTAGATATAATGGCAAATCACCAATCGGCAGTTGTTATGCTTTGTAATGTTTAATCTATACTTACAAATTGTATTCAATCAAATCATGTCTTAATTACTTAATTCATTGCCACTTGCTCACATGTGCATGTTGTCTGTTCGACAACGCTTGACTGGAGATAGCCAGATGTAACTTTATGTCGAAGGTGATGCCAGATAGATTCCATATAAATCAAAATCCGACTACAAACCATAAATTCGTAAATGCCAGAAAATTTCGCATAGTGTCTGGCATGACGGTGCAATGGAATTAATTCAAGACTGAAAAGAAATCGTGCCCACTTTCAAACGCCGGTCGCGGTGAATTCTGGAAATTAGTTGACTATACCTCAATAAGTACGATACCAGCTTACTCCATGAACTGTCTTGCAACCTTAAGTTATGCTTAGCCTATTATGACGACTTATATGATAGGGTCTATATATATATATATATATATATATATATATGTATATATATACGTGTGTGATTTATTTATTTAAAAATATATTTATTTATTTATTTATTTATTCATTTATTTATTTATTTGAGACAATAAAATTATGTAAATATCATAATTTGAAACATCCCTTTCCTTAAAACTGTGCTTTAATTGCACACATTTAAAAAATTATCATTTGAAGTGCTTGAAACGTTAATAAAATGAATTATAGCATTTCATGCTATTTTGCCATATTTCTGTGTAGGTTGATTCGAGCGTCGATTTAAATCCTATTCTGACGTACTTCTGAACAAAAATAGCACAACTAATGTATGTTACAAATGATGTTATGGGCACAAATTTTCGTTTCTTGGATAATTAGGCAGAAATTGAAATACAAACGTACTTTATGCAGTAAATGAATTTTGTAATGACTTAAGTGTACACAATATAAAGCAGTATTTATCAATAATATAATAATATCAGTATTTTTTCACAAGGGCGCATAGAGTAAAGCATACATAAATATATGTGTACACATATACTGCATTAAAATATGAATAGAAAAGCACTCCCGAACATTAAATCATAAGTACATACTTTACACGAAATATTACATTTATCTCTAAATAACACAAGATATTATTGCAGGCCTTCATGAATTTAGGTATGCGTATAAAATTACGAAGAGTAATTGAAATGTAAGGAAGCATATATTTCTATGCATTAAATAGAGCATTCAATTAAAATGATCATGCATGAACAATTTAAATCTGATGATTCATTTATGCATAACCAAAAAAATCACAATAGTCAATACATCACATTATTAGATCAAGTTTACGCAATTGAAGTAAACACCAATTCCATAAAAGTTGGCCATCGCATAAAATGGCAACACTAGCGTAAGTCCAACCAATGGACGCGGTTCGACCTGCGATGATCATCACCAAAGCATGACGACAAATCAGCTAGCGAGGAACAAACCGCAAATCATAAATAAGGCATGAAAAGTTAAATATGCGGTTTTCAAGCTTCGTATGCTATTATTAATTTTATTTGATTGAAAATGTCGGCTACACAATTCCTATGTAGTCCCGAGAAGATAGATAGATAGATAGATAGATAGATAGATGTGTGCATTTATAAATTTGAATATTTATGTTAATTTTAAAAAGTATATCGAAATATAAAAATATGAATTTATGTAAATAGATATGTATTTAGACAGATAGATTGATGAATAAAACCAATATTTTTAGATAGTCATATTGGCAGGTAGGTAGCAGGATAAATATGTAGAAAGACAGCAGATATTCACATAATAATTATTTTAATCAAACACCTGGCACATTATGTACATATATTTGTCAGTATAAACTTCGCGTTGTATAGTGTAGTATAGACATTTAATCCACTCTGCCACAGTGGTTAGAGCAAAAGATTCCGAAGCAAACATCCCCAGATTTGAGCCTTGTCCGTGGCAAATTCGGATCAGTAAGTAATGAGTTCCCAAAAAGGACGAAACTGGTCTACTGGATGAATTGCCTTTTCTACACTACACAATACTTAGATTTACTGACAAATGTATTAACATAATGGGTCAGGTGTTTATATTAAGATCGCAAACTTTATAAAATTAGTTGTTGTTACCGCCCGCGCAACAAATTTCGTACCTTATTTCGCCATGCATGTACAGTTAGCCGTTTTCATACGCTTTTTAGATAGATAGATAGATAGATAGATAGATAGATAGATAGATAGATAGATAGATAGATAGAAAGATAGTTAGATAGATAGATGATAGATAGATAGATAGATAGATAGATAGATAGATAGATAGATAGATAGATAGATAAATAAATGGACAGAAAAATAGGTAGAAATATAGGTAAATAGGTAGTTAAGAAGAATAAATCGTTCATTGCTATAGAGTAAACCTCCAATGAACAAAAACTGTACCCAGTTAACTGTTAACACTTCTCAATAAAAAGACCATCCATACGCGTAGCAAACAAAAATATAATAATTTAAATCAAGTTTACTTAATTCAGTTAAATACTAATTTTTTTTCCAGACAGTGATACTTAAAACTGAAATTTCCATTATTGGCATATATTGATTTGTTTCGACCTGCCATTGTCATCAGTAATGCACGACGTGAAACAGACAAACGAGGATCAAATAGTAATTCATATATATAAAATCAGATGAGTCGTTGTCACGTTTACTAGTCTTGTATATTTGGCAACAGACTGGAAACGTTACATTCTCACAGCTTGCGCTACACAATCACTTAATAATTTATTTCGTGGATGGTTATAAAATTGATTTTAATCACATTTGTGAACTTGAGATAAGCACAGATCAGTCTTATTTAACCTAGATGTGATCCTGTGCGCCACTAAATTGCCTTAACCTTTCCATGCATTGCGGTTTGACACTCGTTTATTAGATTGCCGTCGTGCTGTAACGATGATATAATGAAAGTCGAAACGCGTTAGTACGAGATTGGTGGTAGTTTTGCCACGTTTTAAGTCCGATTAAAAACAATGGAATAGATGATTATTTCATGTTCAAGAAAACTTGATTTAAACAATTTGAATTATCATCCATGAATGAATGACGTTGCAATTACAAATTTATATATGTGTGGTGCATGTCTCCAAAATTTGATGTGCAAATGATAATTCCAACCAAGTAAAGCGTGTTTGAGACTATCCAATTAAACAATAATTGATTGCGCGGGTGGCAGTAGCAATTCTTTAAATCAAGTTTGCAGGATTGAAGTAAACACCAATCCCATTGGATTTAAAGAGTCGTCGGACAACATTAAAAAATTTCCTGCCAGTCGCAACGCACTGACGCGTTTCTACCTTCCATGATCATCAGACATGGCAACGATCAGCGACGAGATCAAACCGCATTGAATATATATGGAAATCAAATTTATATATGCGGCTCTCACCTCCAATAGTCTTAGAGGTACATATAACGCGACTGGAAATGTCGGCTTCAAAATAACTATGGTTAAATACATTGGGATTGGTGTGGTTTCCAAGTTCGCAAGATTAAAAGAATTCACATGTCCAGTGCATCAATTATTGTTTGATTGTATTGTCTATATATATATATATATATATATATATATATATATATATATATATATATGTGTGTGTGTGTGTGTGTGGCGAATCTACAAACAGTTGGCCCGCGACTGTATAGAAATTGTGCAGCCGACATTTCCAGTCACATAAAATATATGCAGGACTAACAAAAGTGGGAGCCGCATATCTAATTTTGCTTTCCATATATATGTAATTCGGTTTGATCCTCGCTAGTCAGTTTGCCATCGTACTATGTATTTAGCTTCAACGCCGGTAAGCGCCCGGAACACGTCAGCGTCGGTGACTGGCGGTAGTTTTGTTATGTTGTTCGACGACTGGTTAAATACAATTGGATTGGTGTTTGAGACTGTCAGATATTTCTGGAATGATTGCGCACTGCGATCGGTATATTTTAAATTTTTATCATTTTCTTTCGTGGGTTGTCGCTTGACGCAGTCAGTTTCGCAAAGATCCGATTGATCCCTTTTTCCAAGTACACTTCGAGTTCACCCTCGGTGTGGCTGGGTGCTGATTCGGTCCTTTCCTTCGAAGGCTTCAACGTCGTTCATACTAACTACTGGAAATGAGGTACGATTTAATCTTCGTTGACGGGCAAAGTTTCCGCACCTTATTTCCAGAAGATTAGATCGTACCTCATTTCCAGTGGTTAGTATGAACGATGTTGAAGCCTTCGGAGGTAAGCACCGAATCAGCACCCCATCCACTACGAAGACGAACTTGATGCGTACATGGAAACGGAGATCAATCGGAACCTTGCGAATCTTATAGTGCAAAGCGACAACCCACAAACTAGAATCCGTGTGTGAGACAACTTGGATTGTTTGCTGCATATCTGATTTCCGTGCCTAGTGTATGCGTTGCAGTTTCATCATCGTTTAACGGGTTTCCATCGTGATTAAACACCCATCATGGAAGTTCACTACGCTTCCGAGTATGAATGTTGGCAGTTTTGCCATGTTAGCGGACGGGCTATGCGTAATTTGAGTGGTGTTCATTTCAAATTCTTAAACCGTATTTAAATTACTGATAATATAAACCGCGTAATATATTATTGCTTAATAATACAATTTGATAAAATTTTATGATAGATGACAATGTGCTGGAAGACGTCCGGAAAGGCATGTGCCCAGACGCAAACAATGACTATTGTTTAAATGAGGCAGAGGTAATTTAGTGAAAAGTTATTCAGTTAGACAAAGGAACGAGCCTGACTAACTGTCCTAGCAGCAACTGACGAGTTTATCGAATACGAGCAAAATTATAATCCATAATTATTTACGACAAAGGTGCATTAATGCGTTAGTGTCAAAAACAATGCTCCATTGCGACTTGGATGCGGATGGTACAGATCAGAAACAAGTTATTACGCGAGGTAAGTGCACAGTTCTACATAATTTGTTCGTGTCGACTTTGACATTTCCTTCTGATTATTTAAGAAATAACTCGTTGCTAGACTCGCCTGACATGTTAGAAAAATTAATGTTTGTTATAACGGCGAAACAAAGAATTTTTACTTATTTTCATATTCACGCAATTAGTGCTTGCTGCAATGCTGAGAATTTCATTCTCCTCACTAAATCTCATGAGCAATTTTTTTTTTAATTTGAAGACAACGACGACGATAACGATGATGATGATGACGATGATGCTGACTTTGATGATGATAATGGTGACTATGATGTTAATGATGCTGATTATGTTGATGATGATGATTATTATTGCGTTATAGATGATATTGATGATTATGTTGATGATAATTTTGATGATGTTAATGATATGGATGTCGAAGATGATGAAGATGGTCGTGGTGATGATACTAATGATGATGGTGATGTTTATGATTTTTATTTTATGATGATGATGATGATGATGATGATAATGATGATGATGATGATTATGATATCATTGATGATGATGTTGATGTTGATGATTATTACGATGTTTATGATGGCGATGGTGCTGAGGATAATGATGATGATGATGGTGATGATGATTATATTGTCGATGTTGAAGATGATGTTAGTGATGATATTGATGATTATCATGATGATCATGATCATAAACTTTGTTATAGGAATGATTATAGAGATGATCAAAATGATTGGAATGATGCTGATGATGACAATTTTGATTACAAAGATGAGAATAATGATGTTGATGATCATAATGATTGTAATGATGATATTATTTTAATTATTATGATAATGATGACTATGATTATCCTAATTACGATGTCGATGGTGTTGATGATTTTGATGATGATAATGTTGAAAATGCTGATGCTGATGATAATGATGTTGATGTTGCTGATGATGGTAGTTTTGTTGGAGATGATAATGATTATTCTGCTGCTGCTTATGATGATGATAATAATCATGATGTTAATGTTAAAAATGATGATGATGATCATGATTGTGATATCGATGATGATGATTACGATGCCTGTGATGGTAATATTTCCGATTATTATGATGATGATTTTGATGATGGTGACGATGTAATGAGAAATTACGTTTTTTAATGTTTGCTCGTATCTAGCTACATTGTACTTGTAATAAAACAACAAATTTCTGCCGAATAGGCTAAAATCCCCTAATAAAATATCTTCGTTGAGTTTATATTATTTTTGCCTACTAAACGCCTGTTTAATATACCTCTTAATATAAACAGCCTATTTTATTTACTTCGTGATCTCCTAGTGTTAATTATAATGGTCTGCTTCCAATCGAAATAAATTTATAGCAGTTAGACGAATGGAACGAATTTTTCTTTTTCCCTAGCCCCGTTCGCGTTTGTCTCGTAAGTTGGTTTGTTTCTCTACCTTCATAAATTTTGAAGTTTATATTGGAGAGTATTTTTTTAATCAAATACGCGACATTAACTTAGTAACGGACATTCATAGAAGAAGGCAAGTGTCTCCAGGTAACATAGGGCCGTAGAACCAATAAGTGGAGCTGTATTTCTTTTGATTTACATAATGTTATTTCTGTGATGAGGGTAAACATTAAATAGTAAAAACAGGAAGCTAGAGTACGGTGTGAGAAATTGTTCACTATGGTCTGTTTCAGCCGGAAACCGGATGTTCAATTGAAATTTTATATTATTTCTTCAAAGTTTATCATTTTTATAGGCATAAACAATAAACAGTCAGCAACAAATTTAGTCACTTTTTTGTTAAAACGAAAGGAAAGAATGCAGCCTGAAAAAATGAGCATGATAAAAGGAGTGTTAGACAAAAAAGCCGTTGTTCAATGTGAATGAAACATTTCACACTAATATAACTAACCGTTTACGACAAAGAGAGCTATAGTTCAATTTCGTGTGTGTGTGTGTGAGAGAGAGAGAGTGTGTGAACCTGAAAACAAAACTCACAGGCATAACTTGGAGATGCTCAACTGATCTAATTGCCAGTGTAACTAACTAACCTGTTAAACACCCGCCATTTTAATTTTGCGACAACATTACAAAATAAGATTCATTAGTCTACCGGCCTCTAAACGAATATTGGAGAGAACCGCATTCCCAATGGTTAGTGTGAACGATGTTGAAGCCTTCGGAAGAAAGGGACGAATACAAACTCTGCCCGATCGAAGACAAAACAGATACGGACAGGGAAATTGGGATCAATTGGATCTTTGTGAAACTGTTGGTGAAAAGCTACAACCCGCGTACCCAAAACGCGGCATTGCAGATTATAAAAATTTAGTTGATTTCGTGATTCAGCTGCATTAAAATGAATGTTAAGCAATTATTAATTGCGCGGGTAGTGATAACAATTCTTTAAATCAAGTTTGCGAGCTTGAAGCAAACATTAATTCTATAATATTTAACCAGTCGTCGAACAACAACGTATAGGTGAAATTGATTATTTTATTTCTACTCATTATGAAAAATGAAAAAAATTATAACTATAAAAATTTGATGGTACAGAGATTTTTTTCAATCATCGCAAACTTAAATATGAAGTATACATTGATATGTACACCCGCTGTTCTCTCAAATGCTTCGTTTGGGTTTTTAATTGACATAATATAAATGTTTGCACCAAGATTTATTTTATTAACCGTACAACTATGTTAACTCGGTTGCGCGAGCGGTGTTAGCAATTATTTATTTAATTCAAGGTTGTTTTTTATATAAAATCCAATCTCATTATGTATTTGAAAGTTTGTCAGTTTAATCAAAGTATATTGTAATTTACTATCGACAATTCATCCAGTAGACCGGCTTCGTCCTTATTGGAAATTATTGAAGGACAATCTGAAACATTGCCGCGGATAGGGTCCGAACCCGGGCTTGTCCGCTTTGGAGTATGTGGCTCTAACTACTGAGCCATCATGTCGCAGACAACACACAATTTTAACGTTTATATTTATACAAATACTGAAGTTTTTTATAAGCCTATATGGCATCTTTTAGACTTAAAGATCCAACAAGACACCCACAATCTTTCATTATAAAACAGACACCAATTACAGTGGCTCAGTGGTTGGAATCACAGTCTCTGAAGCAGACATGCCCAGGTTCGAGCCCTGTCCACGTAAAATTCTGGACAGTACGTGATGAGTTCACAATAAGGACGAAACCGGTCTAGTGGATGAATTGCCTTGTCCACACTATACAATACTTAGTTTATACTGATAAATGTATATGCATAATTAGTCATGTATTTATATTAAGATCGCAACATTAATTTATATAATAAACAATTTGTTTTTCTATACTTCAACAGTCCGTTTTCGCTGTATTTGTTTTGGATGTTGGAATAATGTTAATTCGTGTGTGTGTGTGTGTGTGTTCATGGGTGTGTATGCGTATGTAAAAATTCAAATTTAGTTAGATTATACCTACTTATTTCAAGCATAAATATGTTGCAAGTTCTTCTTTTGTAACAAAAAATATCGAGATATTTGTTATAATATTTGCTAGTAACATTTAAAGCAATATTTCAAGTGAATAAGAAATGATAGGAGGTTCCCTTTGAGACATTCTTCTCAGGTTACAACTGGTCTACTACTAGCTGAGGACAATTATTTCGCTAAATTCCACCTGTTTCAATTGTCTACTTGAAATGACAACCTTGGCAACAAGAATTCGACGAGCATTAAGGAAATTTGATCCCCTCTCAGGTGAGCCATTAATTCATTTCGTTGCTTTGCAGAAGACTTCTTCCTCCATTTAAAAACGAAAGTACGTGTGAATGATTCATTCTAATTGATAATTAGATGTGTGATTAATTAGAAAACGGGAAGATATATACAGCTAAAATGCTTTAGCAAGCCTAAAATGTGCAAAATTTGTTGAAAGAGCGTTTTTAAGTTTTTGTTACACGTAAAAGTGACAAATGCCTCACTAATAGAGAAACGTAAAAATACACTGTAGTTTTTTAAATGAAAGACAGTACTGAATAATGAATAAAATAAGTTGCAATGTGAGGTCAACCGAAGGTCATTACTATATTTTCGGAAAAAAGTACTGTAAGCATTTTTCACGTTTCAGTTGTATATTTGTTAATCCACCTACATTTCTTAACATATTCTACAAACTATCGTGACATATAAACAGATTATAGTTCGAAATTTTATTTTAATTAGTTCTCAATGCTCGGAAATTAGACGTCGGATGTTACAGCAGGTTATTACTCGCATTAACTAAATTAATTAATATGCCCAAATTTACAATATTCAAAAAGTTCTATATTAAATACGCATAAAAGCACATTCAAGTATATATATATATATATATATATATATATATATATATATATATATATATATATATATATATATGAAGGTTGAAAATAAACGTAGCATAATATATCAACTGAAATTCACCTGCTAGACTGAATCCATTTCCATGGGGTAGACCTCAGTTTATGGTAGAATTTAAGCGGCCATGAATAGAAACCACAAGCATTTTATCCAGAGTCATACAAAAATTATAAGCAAATAGGAAATCGCGAATTGCTTTCATTCGTACCAATTATATCAGATTATAGTTTTGCCTTTACAAATAATCAAACGAACATTGATAGCGCGGTCGGTGTTAGTAATTACTTATATCCAGTTTGCGATATTGATGTAACCACCAGTGGTATGGCATGCATACATATGTCCGTACAAACTAAGCATTGTACAAATTGGAAAAGACAATTATTTCGGCAGACCGGTTTCGTCGATATTCGAAACTCTTCAGGTACTGTCCAGAATTTGCCACAGACAGGGCTTGAACCTGGGTGCTTCTGTATAGGAATTTTTTGCTCTAACCACTGAGCAACCTGGTTGGATTCCACAGACAATTTGCAGTTATGTACTAAATAATGCTTCCTTGTTAGCCTTTCCTTTACTGAGGACCAATATGACATCCCTATAGAACTAAAGTTCCAACTAACCACCTCCAATCTTTCATTGTATGGCGGATACAGCCTCACCTGGGGACTTGGAATTAAATAAGCTTTTATGTACATAAACGAACATTGGTTACGTGGATGATAATAAAAATTACCTAAATCCAAGTTTCGATCTTGATATAAACATCAGTCTCATTATATCCATACATTTGTTAGGGCAAACTATGCATTATGTAATGTTGGTAAGGCAATTCATCCAGTAGACCGGTTTCGTCCTTATTGAGAACTCTTCACGTAGTATCCAAAATTCGGGGCAGACAGCACTCGAACCGGGTAGTATCTCATAGATATCGCTTCTGAAACGATTCCAAGAATCCGACTCCTATTTGTCATGAGAATCGTAATCCAACTCCAAATTTGAACATTGTCGTAATTTAATGTATTATGACGGGTTTCAAATCATGACCGCTGTAATACTGGCTGCGACTGGTAAACACTCATTGTGTCGCCCCGCTAAAACCCCTTTGGCAACCGCACCTTCTAATGGCCTACACCCATATTGTATACATGCGCTACAGAGATGAGATGAGTATATATATATATATATATATACAGACATTTAGTATGAGTTTAACATCAAACCTGAAAAATTCCGAAGCCAGTAAAAACCTGATAATCTACCCCGATCCTTTTCACTGATCAAGGTTTTTTGGTAATGGTGACATCAATTAATTAATTGTATAATATAAAATTGTATATATACAATTGTATACGAGGTATTACGTACCCAGTATAAAATTAGTGCAAATTGGACCATAAGGATACAAGAAATTCAACGTTAACAAAAATTTTTTTTTGAAATTTGATTGCGGAGTGCCAGCTTCATATTTTCCAATGCCACGTTTTGCGTACGCGGGTAGTAGCTTTGCACCATTTCCATTTTCGTTTTGTCTTTGATCGCACTGAGTTTGTATTCGTCCCAATGGAAATGCGGTTTTATCACATCCTTGTTTACTGGCAACATTTCGGAACGAAAATCCCTGTTCCATCTTCAGGCCAGTAAGCAAAGATGTGATAGGACCCCATTTTCGAATACAAACTCAGCCCGATCGAAAAAAACGAAAATGAAAATTGTGATCAATCGGATCTTTGTGAAACTCTCAGTGCACAGCTACAACCCGCATATGTAAAACGCGGCATTGGGAAACGTGAACAAAATAACAAATTAGTTCAGTTGTGACAGTAAGCACGAAACAAATGTGCATGAGATTATACTTTCCGTGCATGCTGCCTTTGGTTTATCCTTCTGGTCACAACTGAACTTATTTGTTA
>JAQBSW010010524.1:5000-23887 GCA_029291075.1 Eudiplozoon nipponicum | reverse complement strand
ATTTAAAGAATTGTTACCACCACCTGCGCAATCAATTATTGTTTTATTGTATTGCTTATTGTGTACATGTGGCGAAAGCTGCAAACAGTTAATGTATGTACAGTGCTATTAGGGTGATAATTAGAAATCGATTTCACCCGATGATAAGTAGCTGCAAACAGTTGACTACCATCGACGTGCGTACAATTCTTTGAAGTAAGAAACCATGTGATTTGCTCTAAATTGACATTGCACAACTGCATGTGTAAACATTTGTGTATAAGATAGTACCTTCAACGTATTCTACACATCGTGTCCAAATATATAGTGCATGTATCGCGAAGCGCAGGCTTCTAATGATAAGCCGGAAGTAAGTAAGAAACGCATAGTACATGAGATGATACCTTTCGTTCGTGCTGACTTGTGTCTTTCCTTCTGGTTCTAATTACGATAATAAATTACTTATTGGGCAATATCTAATAACCTATTGCAAATATACTATTTCAAAGCAACCAGGAATGTATAAATATTCCAATGCAACTGACAACATATGATTGTTCAAAGGTACAATTGCAATTTAAATTAATGTTAGATGCAGAATGAAGTAGAATCTTTTCCTTAAACTAGGTACGGAAATTGTGGTGATGAGCTTGTTCAAAATTAAGTCCTCTGAAAAACATTTAAACACCATAGCAAAAAGCAGTCTTACTCTTGTAGACTTCATTGCCTTTTCACCTTTGGGTTGTATTTGAATGTACTCCGGTTTATTACCAGTAGTAAAAACATTTAAATTGTGTTTTTTTACATATTTACGTGTTGTCTTATCTATAAAATAAATGGATAATCTTGCGTGACAAGAATATTACGCAAACAGTTGGGTGAGTAGAATCGTAATATCATAATACGCTATGTCATAAATAAGTACATTTTTCCATTTCAAATGGAGTGAATCTATTAAAAGGCGAAATATTTTGCTTTCCATGCTTCCTTATGGAAGATTGATCTGCAAAATTTTTCATCACTTCTACGCTTTAGCAACAAATCAAGAATAACAATAAAATCATCGTCCATCTTTTCGATTGTAATTCTGCCCGTTGGGAATATCATCAATGAATTTGTTAAGTGTTTCTTATGCATGAGCACGGCTATTGAAAACCTAAAGTATAACTTCAACATCAAGGATATGAATTTGTACGTCTTTCAAAGGTTTAGAATTCTTTTGTCTCAACATGCACCGGCGCTTATCGGTTATGATTCGGAGCCAATAAATTTATCATTCAAAACTGGGTCTTATGGAAACACCAGGATTGAGGGTCTTCCTTAAGCCCTAAAATCTAAATGATTTTTTCCTAGTTACTTCACTAAATTCTTCTTATTGTTCGCATAAATATTTAACTAAATATATTTTGTCTTGTGAAAAGTGTGACATACCATAATTACACTTTTGGATTTTAATTGAAGCTCAGAATTTAAGCTTACTTCCCCAATTTGAGGTATTCACGATGAATTAGCATTTTACACGTCTGTGCAAAAAACAGATTATTCGTGAATTGGCATTGCGATGCATATTTCTATTTGCCGAAAAATTGCTTATTTATATTTCTTATATTTTTACTAACATGTATTTTTTTGAACTTTTTACATAAATCGCTAATTAAAATTTTAAAAAAAATAATATTCATTCTATATCTTTAAAAAATCAGTTGATAAGGAGAAGAAATTACGATTCTGAAAAAATTTTTCTATTCATAATTAATCACGACTATTTCTTTCCTTTAAAAATCTATGTGCATATATATATATAAAAAAATAAATTATTCGGTAAATAACTGTTGTAGAATTACAGTATGGTGTTTGGTAACTTGAATATTCATGAATAATATTTAATTATGCGTAGATATGATAATAATCTAATTATGTATCTACATTTTGTTATTTGTTAAAATATTGTCGCAAATTATGTAGATTTTAAATGATAAATTTCAGACATCTTGAAAATTTTAAAAATTATTAATTTGGCACGTACTTTTGCGAAAAATTTAATTCCACCCTACAACACGTGCACAATACTTGCACCTGTGCATTTCCTTCCATCTCATACGTCCAATTGGTTCTACCCTCACGTTTTAAAAACTATAAAATGTAGTTTTTTATGGAAATTCGCACAGTTCCTGAAGAGAAAATGTATATTTACACTTGATTATTCTTTAGTCTAACTGTAAATGCATAATTGAGCCATCTAATCTGTAGCAAGGTTCCCCTCTGAATTTATTTCATTCACATGGTTGCCAAAACCTAATAACCAGCTATTTACATATTTCCGTGTTAATATTGACATTTCTGCAATGGTTTATAAGTTTACACAGAATTGTTTGTATGCTTCATTTCTAGGTAGCATAATATTGGGACTCACTGAATATAATTAAAGGTAATATTTTGTTCAAATATAAATTGTGCGAATTGCAGACAGTCAGTTAGAAATATTAGTTCATAATTTAACCGACTTGTTACTGAAGATATAAAGGTTGCCAATTCTTGTGTTATTGCTTATTAGCTGAGAAGAACGTATTCCAGGTCTACTCGGTTGAATGTAAATGATTTTTTTTATTTTTTAAACTTTTGTCTTGAATTAATTCTGTATGAAAATAACTAATTTTCAATTTCCCACAAACGAACGAAATATAAATTGGGAGCAAACACTTTTTTGTGAATATGTAAAGAACTGGTAAACACACCCAATTTTGTCAAGTTCTGTAATTCAAATTTCTTTAACTTTTGATGAAACTATTCAAGAAGAGAAATCGTGAATTTTCGTGAGAATAGGGCAAGACCCACTAAGCAATCATCCTATCAAAACTAGAGCGAATACTTAAGGCCTTATAGCCAAGTGTTCCGAACTCAATGATGCACAGTAAATATCTACCGGTTACGCAAATGCAGAGGCTAGGATCAATTGCATAATTCAGTTTGTAATTAATCCAGCGGTAGGGTACAACTGGAGAATGCAATCGTCTAGAATTTCGCTTGGTACAGGCATATTAGAGGTATCTTAATTAATTTTGCAATTAACTGGTCAATATGTTATCGTGCTATCCATGAAATTCTTAGGTTTGCTAAGTTTGCATTAGTTTAACGCAACTGACCACCATATTTATCTAATTTTGCTTGAAATCTTTGAAGTGAGATTTTAGGCGATGTAAAGTTTTTACCCAAAAGGTGACAGGTAAGCAATGAACTTGATTTTAAAATAGGCTGATGCACATTTATAGTCGCCATTTTCATGAGAATATTATTCGTACATGCACTTACGTCTTTGCTAAACAGTACACAAAATTTCGTGCGATTCATGAATTTGATTTTTTGGTTAATATATTCTTCGCCATTGGAAACTATTGGGCATCTCTTAAGGCCTGAAGTTTTAACTAGCCACCGCCAACCTATCATTTACCAACGGACTTCATGTAATTTAGAGAAGGTGTATTGAATTGAAATTTAATGACAGTTTTACGACTATTTAAAAAAATTAAAATTAGACAATTTACAAGGTAGCACATCAGTTTGGTTATCCTGTGAACTCTTCAAGTTCTTGCCATAAATTTCCGCGAAAAGGGCTCTAACTGGGTCATGTTTGTTTCTAAGATTATCTATCAAAATTCTCAACCATCATTACTGCACATAACGCACAATTTTTATTCTCATACCAACTTGTTCTTTTGGTAAGCCTTTCCTTCAATTGCAACCCATTTCTAATCTCTTAGGTACAAACATTCCAACTATGATTTATGTACGTATAATTTTTATATACTTAGCAGCCGTGAAGCTGCAACGAAACAATAAATGGTGCGGAGAATTGGAACGCAAATCTAAATATAACAGTGAGAATTTTAGCAGTAGTTTATTAAATTTATGTTAGAGTGAAACAACTACCATTTACGGAACTTGGCAATCAGAGAGATTTTGTGCATTCTAATGAGTTATTTTCTTTTTAAATATACAAACGAAAATGTCAGTTCCAAATTATAATTAAGGTAATATGTTTAACAGTAGAGAAAAAATAATTTATATTCGTTGGGTGTGAAAGTGTTTAGTATGAAATTCGTGCAAAAACAAAGAAAATAATACTTTCAGTTTCCTAGTGAAAGAAATGAATGCCATTTTGGAAAATTAGAAAATTTTCTGTTTAGAAAGTATATTTCGGATGAAAACTAATTAGAAAAATGTGATTTGTGCATTTTTTGATTGTGCTTTTTGCCTGCATTTTTAGGCTTATCCTTGGGAATCTTGATATATATATATATATATATATATATATATATATATGTATATATATATATGTGTGTGTGTGTAGTAAACAGGCGGATAATTTTATTTTTAGAATATGTTTGCAGAAGAGAAAAAACATGATATTTCGCCTAGTGAAATAGAATTTAAAATGAAATCAGCACTAAATATCTTTAGTATCTCGATAGTGCTTCAAATTATGTTTAATAGTTCTCATCTATTTCGCGAGAATAACCTGTGCATATAGAAATCTAATTTTAAATTCACATTCACGTATATTATTTGATTATCGTTTTATTGATTAGATCAAGCTAGATAAAAGAAGAGTTTGCAAAACTATATGGCTTAATTAAAAACTTCACATCTATTTGTTAGTCAAATGAAGGATAAAAATATTCTTCGTTGTTATTAAGCTCCCAAATATTCACTCTGCATTTAACAATGAAATGTTGTATTTTAAACGCTCTTAATTTTATCAGCATTGTTCTTATAATTTAAACTACGCATCATAAACATTTTTAGTTTTAATGATAAAGATCTTATAAGTATAATTATTTAATTTTAGGATATAGAATAGAATAGAATAGAATATCTTTATTTGGATTCAAACCACACATATTCCATCAAATAATAAAATTGGAAAATGTACAATATATATTAAAAGTTGTTTTATCACATCACAATAATTGTGCAATTAATCTCATGTAGATAAGTATATCTCACTAGTTGTACTATACAATATAACAATATCAGAAAGTTCGACTGAAAGAATAATATATACATCATCAAATTAGGAACAATTGAGGTACAATTCGAGTGTAAAATTATGCAAAAATTGAGAACCATGACTAGCAATTTATTGTATGTAATGTTAATTAACATGAAGATATAGTTCATAACACTTCAAATATAATAATACAAAACTTGGAAATAAAAATCTCAAGAAAATCTGTTTCCGATAACAATTATCCTTGTCTTTTATTCAACCATGAGAAAGTATTATCATAATCAAAATAAAAAATATCAGCAGGATTGCAGACTTTTTCAAGTTCAGTAGATAAAATTTTAAAAGACATCTTAGATGGAGGCATTTCTCTAAGCCCCTTCGGCAATTGGTTATAAATTTGTAGATTTTCGAGAAAGAGAATAACTTGCTCGCTACATTCCCCACCAAAGGAGGAGATATTGCCAAATGTCCAGATCTAGTTCCAACTTCATGACTCTTTCTTATCGGAGTCATATAGGCACCAGTCCACTGGTTCAAATGGCAAACTTTTATACAATAGCACATCCTCCGAAACCACAAAGATTGCAATGACACAAACTGTAATCTAGAGGCGTATATAGTGCAAGAAATAGGACTAATATGTTTTACAACTTTTCTTTGTACAGCTTCTATCTTATTAGACAAACCCTTTTTTAATAGATTCCAAGTAGCGACAGCATATTCTAGTACCGGTCTAATCCATATTATAAACATTTGAAGTTTTATATCATTTGATAAGATATTTCGATTTACTAGTGCCCATCTTTTCTTGGCACTGTCTACTATACTTTCAATATGTCTCTCAGCAGAAGCTCTACATTGAATAGTTATGCCTTAATCCTTAATTTCTTGCATATGTTTAATCTCAAACACATCATTAATCACAGCATCATGAAAATACACATAATGAAAGTTTGTTCTGTTACCTATTTTTAAAGCTCTCGTCTTTTTATTGTTTATTCTCAGCCCTAGTGTAATCAAATATTTGCTCAAATCATACAAATCTAATGTCACATTATTTTTGGAGAATTCGACATTCTTTGGATCAATTGGGAAGATTATTTTTAAATCATCAGCGAATTTGCAATATATATATATATATATATATATATATATATATATATGATAGTCAGTATAAATTATGAATTAACTAATGTAGCAAGTCAATTCACGAAATAAACCAGTTACATTCTTATTTATAACTCTTCAATTAGTGTCCTGAGTATTCTTTGACCATTGCGCCACACTTGCCATGTAATACAAACAATGTCTAGACTTTTGCTTTTATTTGCCCTTCCTCAAGTTGGTGCGTATATGGCATCTCTTTTGAAGTTCTACTGGATAAAATGTCTTTTCTAACTTATAAAACGCTTGGTTTGTACTGGTATATATATATAAACTTAATATTGCATAAAGTTCCATAGGCAATTCGTACATTATTTTCAAGTTCTGTCCAGAATTTATCACGTGTGAAAAACTTAACTGGGATATTTGCTTCGAAATCTGTGACTCCATCCAAAGCGTTGCGCGTGCAGCATATTATACGCAAATTGAAGACATATTCCAATTTATGCACCAAGCCACATGAAGAAATTATACTAAGTTCAAGTCTAATAGCAGGATTTGCATTATAATCAAAATATACATATGATCAAAATCCTCCAATTAGGCTTCAAATTGAAATATACATATATACATATATATGTATGTATATATACATAAACATATAAATATATATATATGTGTGTCTAAGAACAAAGAGGGTGTACTTTTAATCATTTGGTATACTCTAAGCATTTCGTCTAGTTAATGTATAAAGAATACCTAGGTCCTAATAAATAATTTTTGGGATACAAATCCGTATATACTTAGTTGAAAAAAACTCACCAGGATTTTATACATTATTATTGTAGAATAAGTGAATAAATAGGCATTTGACAATTACAGCTCTTATGGACAATACTTAGAAAAATTATTATTATTACAATATAGTCAACTTTTTATCAATAAGCAATTAATTGCATTGTATGACATGGATAACAATTAATCCCCAAGCTTTATTATCATGTCGGTGAAGTTATCCAACAACTAATAATCAATGACTCAGCTGATGGAATAAACATTTTTTCAATCTAGCAGCAATTCTGTATGCCCTCTTATGAGTTCATATTTAATCATGTCGCCATTACCTAAATTAGGATCGAAATTTTTAACTTGTCGAGTAGCTAATGTAATCCGTCAATCGCTTCAAGTCTTTAGTTATCTTCAATGGAGCGATATAGTTTTGAACATGATTTATGATGTTTATACCGTATTTATTTTTTTCAAGCTGGAAATTAATGCCACCTGGATAGGTGATTGAAGCATAATGAAATTTGAAATAAATCTGAGTTATTGAGTTGCATGCACGCTTTGCTGCATGGTTCTATCTGAATACTCTTTGTTAATAAAGTATTGAAATTTGCATCCATCTATCGTTCTTAATACACATTATTGGGAAAGATCTCAAATTTACTTTAGATAATTGACGTGGATAGTTGTTTTCAAGGTCACCATCGTGTCGTTCTGTCATCTGTGGATAATAGCGTATTTGGGTGAGCACACTTATTGTTGAATCATATAAATTTAAAGTTATCTTATTCTAATAATTTGGCTGGTTCAGTAAATATTGAGGATACAGAGTAATTAGCAGATGGACTTAAGAAATGTAGTTTAAAATATAGTTCAGAGGAACTAAAGTGTTCTAAATTAGATGATCATACCGCATATATGGATTATCCGGTCCTGGCATTTCAGAGGCTCTCTTATGGTAGTGATCAATGGGCCTCTACAAAACTTTCATTTAATAAATTTGAATTTCCCAAATTCTATTCTGTTGTGACAATTAAAAAACGAAAACATCAAATTTCTAACTAATAAAATTTTAAAATTTTAAATGTTTCTCTGCGTTCTTTCAAAGTGCAGTATGATATACTTAATTAAAAATAAAATTGACAAGAAAATGAGGTCAATGCATGCTTTTTACAGCCTTCTTGTCAATTCATCGCACGAACTGAATTATATTTGCATTTCAACCCTTTAAGTGCCCCGTCGTTGTTTTAGGAAGGCATTTCGCTCTTACGTAGACAGCTTTCGAAGGCTCTTAATTGAGACAAAAAATGTGGAACCTATAAAAAAACCGACTGTAACCTAACTAATTTTCTCATATTGCATTGAATGTGCTTAATCAATCGGTCATATATCACAATATAATAAAGTCATAAAATCGTTCAACGAGGAATACGCCCAATGCAACTAAATTTATTCATGCTTGCGTTTGTCCTGGCTAACACACAAGCACTAAGTTAAAACAACGATAATCATTTATGTGAGCAGTATTAAATGCTCTGTAAATGAATAATTGCTGATAAGTTTGTCGTGATAAGTTTCGCCATATTTATAACATGCGGTGATAACCTAATGTATTTAATAACAGAGACAGTGTTTCAACTCCATAAGTAAATTAATCTACACTAAATGCTTTCGGGCTCACATTTATGTTAACGCAATTATGGCTACTACTATAAGGAGCAACCTCGTCTTTTTTGCTATACTAAGCTATCTTTGGATTATTCCGACAACATTTATAAATAAACGAACATTGGTTGCGCGGGCGGTGATAAAATTTACTATAATCAAGGAGGCGACCTTGATACAAACACCTCAACAATTAATCACATAAATTTGTCAGTATAAACTAAGAACTCTATAGTGTAGAAAACTCAAATCATCCAGTAGACCGGTTTTGTCCTTAATGAGAACTCATCACGTACTGGCCAGAATTTGCCGTGGACAGGGCTCGAATCTGGGCACGTCTGCTTCGAAATCTAATGCGCAAACCACTTCAGCCACCCTGCCACATTATTTAGTATATAACTGAAGGTTGTGTATAGTGTGCGTCAGGTTGGCCAAATTGGTTAGAGCACCTGATGCTGATGCAGACATGTCCAGGTTCGAGCCCTGCCCGCGGCAAATTTTTGCCAGTACGTGATGAGATCCCAATGAGGAGTAAACCGATCTACATGATGAATTTCCTTGATTAAAGTAACGTTTGTAATATTTAAATTACGGTTGCGATTTTGGTAAAAACAACAGCTGCATTATATACATACATTTTCCAGTAAAATCTATTAATTGTATAAGGGGGAAAAGGTAAATCTTTCAGTAGACCGGTTGTGTCCTTATTAATAATTCTTCACGTACTGTCCAAAATTCTTCACGGACAACGCTCGAATCTAGAAACGTCTGATTTGGAGCCTATTTTTTTAACAACTGTGTCAACCTACCTTATATTACGACCAAATGTTCGTCTTATATAAACTAATGTTTCGCGGTAAGCTATTCATACAAGTAGAACAGATGTAGCATTTTTAAACGTGAAGTTCCAAACAATAACCCCCCAAATTTGTCAGTATAGAACTGACAATACTTGACAGGAAGGCTGAGTGATTAGTGCAACAAACCGAACGCAGACGTGCACAGGTTCGAGCCCTGCCCGTGGCAAATTGGATGAACTGTATTTTATATTTTGTACAATGTTTCGTTTATACTGAAACATGTATATATATATATATATATATATATATATATATATATATATATATATATATATATATATATATAAAGGATTAGTTTTATATCGAAATCACAAGAAACTTGATTTAAAATAATTGTTATCACTTCCAGTGCAAAAAGTGCGCTTTTTATATTTATACTATAAAATTATTTCGTTATATGTAAATTTACTAACAATTTATGTATGAGAACATTGAATGAGAAAATAGTGGCTAATTTCTAGAAGTGCAATGGTCATACCTACGAATACACACCTAGTAGAGCTAACATCGAGATAATTTAAGTTTGTATAATCATACATATGACATACTATGCGTGGCGTCTTATTGGCGCATGGATGGTTTGCATAAATATGATCCCAATTATTATGAGTGTAAATCCCGGCAGCAGCATTTATAATCACTGCTAATATGTTCAAAATAATGATAAACATCATCCATCAGATGTATTGCATTTTTTAAATTTTAATTACGTAATATTGTCTATCTCCTTCCAAGTTACGCTTTTCTATTCATCCCTTCAAGTGAAAAATTATTATTAGCACTTTCAACGTAAAGTCCCAACTTCCCCTCTCTAAATTAGAAACCATGCTAACTTAAAAGCTAGTGAAAAATGATAATGGAGCAGGATATGACCATTATAATTTTGGACCTAACCATTAATTGCATAAGATTTCAAACGTACTACATTCCTTAAACTAGGGTTACACACACATACATATATATATATATATATATATATATAAATATATATATATATATATATTTACTCATAATACAACAAGATGTGATTATGCGGTAAAATTTTTGTCCGCAGAAATAAAATTATTTAATCGAAATCCAGACCAGGACTGAACAGAATTAAAATTATTAGTATGCATTCTTATTTGAATTTTTTTTCTTTAAAAAGTTTTGCTGCTAAGTATATCTTATAAGATACTAGGCTTATTGATATTAAACCCAGTTTCTGGTTTGTAGATATATTTTACAAAATGCTTAATATTTTTTACATTTTATGGAAAAATCAATATATTTTTCCAAGAATATGTTCAAATAGTGTAAAAATCACTTTTTCAATTTAAATTTATGTTAAATCCAATTTTCAAATTCATATGACTGAACATCTTACTTGGAAGGTGATGTTGTTATGAACAAACATAAATGTGAACACTATTTATAATACACCATAATTTGACCAATTATTTATTACATAACATATGACAGAGCAGAAACAGTTGAATTGATGCTCCCATACAAATGTTATTGACAATATAGCGATTCGTTTTAAAATAAATGCGGTGGAACCTAGCGATAAACAATAGTCCTACGTCATGTACTTCTGAAACAAAACTGTGCAAAAGCAAAAAAATGTTATTGGAGCTTCAATGCCGCATAACTATGAAATTGGTGGTAATTTGTGGACTTTAAATGAAACATAGAACGTAATGTTCTATGGGGAGGAGTGATTTGATTTTATTCGTACGCCCTGCATTTTGTAGCCTGCCTTGTAATAGAAACGTTATTGGCACTGAACGTCAAGATTTTGAATAAGTAGTCTAACTTTCAATGATTTACTTTTATATCCAATGCTTTTTCTGACGAAATTTCTTCTAGTTTATGTCTCAGTCAAAGAGGAAGCATAGTTTATTTGCTTCAGAGCAGTATTTTATGTGCATTTTATTATTCTAGCTACGCAAAGCAAGCTCAATTCACATTAAAAGTAGCAATGAAAAAGTATATAATCAGTTTGTTGTTGCGCAATTCCGTTTTTATTTTCTGTATATTGCATAATTCGAAGGCTTGTATAGACGCAATTCCACCAATTAATTAAGATGTTGAACAAAATTCATTTCTGCTTAAAGAATAGATTCAACATTCGTTAGTAGTTATCGGCGCAAATAGGAAAACCACCAGCAACGTTGAGAATAATAAATGTTTTTTTCCTAATTACAACAATATAACACCTGTAATTACTAGCTAATAAATAAATTCTGACATTTAAAACTTTTATCATAATTGAAAAACACAAGCAGAGCATATTTGCCAGAATGCCGAAATTTATATTACGTATCCTATCATCAACTCCAAATTGAAATATATACTATATTAACTAGGTAGGCATGCTGCTTCTTTGGGAATAATTTTTGTCTTTAAAAAGCTCGGTGATTTTCTTCAGTGCAATTATGAACAACTGGAAGAATCAAATCGTGTTTTTACATGCAGCTGACCGGAGTGTTTTATTAACCGTTAATGAGACAGAACATTATAAATATTCGATTCGTTGCAGATCGGCTGAAAACGATTGTTTCTCATGGAAAATTTTGCAAAGATTCGAACTTTAAAGAACACAGTGCTTGCCTACACAAAGTATAATTTTTAAGAAATAATATTTAGATATCTGATGACTTTTTATTTTTAAAGGTCTAGATAAGCATAACGATTCCGTGCAATGGTTTTTATTTTATTGGAGTTACTAAATTCGAAATACATTGAAACACAACAATTAAATAAGCGTCTGTAACCACAAAACTTTCTATAAACCAAGCCAAGCTAGAAAAAAACATATTATGCCTTACGGAATAGAATAAATTGCGAAAGCGTCGTATGCAATGTATAGTCATTTTAAATCCTGCTTATATGCGAAATTAAATTACGCTGGAAAATATCATAAAATAGTAATTTTTCCTAGCTACAATGTGCCAATGCCTCATTTAGCCATTGCGAAATAGTAAATCTAAAAATATGGTTAATGCAATATCCATCACGAATTATTGCTTCACAAATAGCTGTCAGAAACAAACTGCTCATGACCGACAGAACGCGTGGATTTTTAGAACTGAAGAATTTACATAATCACAAAATCGCATGTCTAACTCTCATGTAGTGGTGTTAAGTGTGAGCTCCACTAGCATGAATAAGATGCACAAATTTTAGCCTTCTTTTAAGCGTATCTATAAAGTAAGAAAATAATTTGCTATGTTTATTGAATTTTATATCTTTGGCTATATTTATCTCATACCGACCAAATTTATAAAACATTAATTGTTGATTACTTTTTTGGTTCACTGTATATTTGTTATGTATCAGATGAAAACGAGAGTTATTTTAAAATTTCTTTGCGTATATTTTCCGTTTTCTTTAACATTTATCTTATCTTTGCTTTATATCGCTATAATAAAATTAAAATTTACCGAATCGAATTCATCTGATAAAAAACGAATTCATCACCAACTGAAATGTTATTGAAAGTAAAGATTGTGTGGAAATATATCCTATATATATATATATATATATATATATATTGGATATGCGTATAATAAACAAAAGTTATTCATAACAAATTTAGTACTGGTATTGACTTTTGATATAATATCACGATGATAACGAAAAGTACTGTTTTATATGTTGCACGTGGCGTAGCGATTCACACTTTTGGTTTTATAGACGCAGAAGGGAATGGCTTAATCGGAGTGAATACAATTTATACCTTAATTTACACATGCGCTTAATGTTTTCCTGTGATTCATCAGTAGCAAATGGCAGCACACCTCAATCACATTTTACATTTGGTTTAAAATTGTTGTAAAGTCGGTTGAATAAGCTCCAATACTAATATTTATCACAACAAAGGTTGAGCTTTTAGCGGTGTGCGTTCCAAAAATATGAACCAATCTGGCATATTTTAGCTGAACCACGATTTTTTATTAGCAGGCTGAATTTGACAGAGATTGAGATTGATAAATACTATTATCGCCTGCTTTGCCCGCAAAGATACACAAGGTGGCCTGGACAAAGAAGCATACAATGACGATAAATTATATTTAGTAGCGAAATAACCTGTAGGCATAACATCTATTATCTATGGTGTACCAAGATTTGAAGAGAAAGATAACCCCTGCCATAATGATAAGTCTAATTGAGTGAGATTAAAAGTTGCTACATAATTTGCGGTAAAATTCGTCTTATTTAACACAATCATACGAACTATACATTTGTCTTGCAAAAAGTTTCATATATCTGCAGATATATATGAGGTAATGCATAACTAGTGAAAAACTAATTCAAATGCCAAAGTAAGCATTAATAAATAATTTGTGGGAGCCCGCACAAGAAACCGCGCATTGCATCATGGTGCTATTCCATATATTTTACCAAATGTATAGTTGGTATGAGACGTATTACCGACTCCTATTTGAGTTTCCAATAGGCTCGAAACGCATGTATACGTACGTTTAAACGGCCGTTTGGTCTTGACAATGGAACATCATTTTGGTTCTGTTTAAACTAATGTGTTGTTAGGCACGCAATATCTAATAAATAAATGGACGAACTCACAGGTCATTCAAAAAACAAGCTGTTAAATGGTGTGAAAGAAGAACGTCAATTTGTGGAATTAAAATAAGAAAATGAAAGACGACACACATAATTAATTTTTTTAAATTTAATTCAATTTTTTAATGCACAAATTTTCTGTCTTTATTTATTCTATATTTCGTATAATTTGTCTTACTTCACTGCGGTTTAAGTGAACAATTACCGCTAGACCACTTTTCAATCATTTTCAGAGCGAAGAATAAATTATGACTGGCAAGTTTTATTATTTGTTTCTAAGGAAAGTGGATTAAAGCGGAAGATATTCCAAGAATTTTAAACTCGCAATTTGGGAAATTAAATGGACAGTTACTTCCACTTGGAAATTATTTTAAATTACATCGAATTTGACTGGAAGTCGAGCGCAGTTTATAGATGAAATTTTTCTTTTTATTAGTTGTAAAGAAGGATTAAAATTAACAAAGTCAATAAAATAATCATAAATTTTTTAATAACTGAAATCATGGCATCAATTTAGCATAAGAATGTCCATGTGTATCACGGAATGAAAGCATAAAATTATATATAAAAAAATAAATTCAGCAATTTTAAATAATCCATTGTTCTTTTATAGTCGGTCACACTTACCAAACTACCCACATTTACACGAAATATTATGCTTCGATCTTAATTAAATATATAACAAGAATGTAGAATTAAATTTGATCACTATCTTCAAATACATGTTGGCTTCATTTGGAAATAATGTACTTCAGATTGATTTTTCTTATTTTAGGTAAGCACAGATTTATTTATATTTTAGTAAAATTAAAACAATTAAATTAATTATTGGTTCCAATATGAACAGAGGATATCAGTCAGTATGGAAGAAATATATAATATGATTTCTAAATGCATTTTGTTCTAATTGGCGACCCATCAATACGAGTCAATTATACGAGTGATACCCACTATATATTTGATTGAGGAATGTTGGATAATTGAACGGTAAGTCTCTTATTCGAGTGTGTATTTAAACAGTAATGAGTTTTACTTGATATAAATTCTTCACAGTAATTAATAAAGATCTAGCCTGTAAATTGTAGTAACATAATGTTTTCTAATATATCTAATATGTAACTGGTACCAACACAATGAGAATAAAGCACTGTACCGGAACCTAACAGTAAGTCGCCTGTAAGCACGAACTGCATGTTTGTATGAGGTTTTATCTATCGGTCACGCTGACATTCGTTCATCATTTGAACTAATTAGTTACTAGTTGCCCAACGTCTAACACGCAATTACATATACATTAGGTCTCCGCAACACCATTATATGGCACGTATGGTTAAATTAACATCAATCGCACGAAAAGACGCGGTTTGACTGAATGAGGTTAGTTTAGCTCTGATGTGCGACTGGGTAAATAAAATGAAATTTAGGCTTATCTCAAACCCGGAAACATTATTTATTGAACTGATCTCAACATCCGCACATTCAAAGATTGCAAATATATATATATATATATATATATATATATATATATATATATATAAGGGTTATTTTTGAATGAGTTCATAGTTCCCAAACGAAGACAACATCAAAAAATACAATAATCTGGTTTTGAACATTTATTTTTTAATTATGTTAAATAACTCAAAGGAGTATGTGTACAAATGTTATAATTGTCAAAATAATTGACATTATAGTCCAAGTAGCAGAATAAGACATATTACCATCTCCAGTGCTAGGTCGCACTCTACCCAAGCCTATCTTATTATATTATTATTATTATATATTATAAAATAGATACAAATGTTAAATTAAATAGAACAATTTACCATAAAACAACCTGGTCTGCACAGTATTGGCATTATAGCAGTTTTGTGCCATTTTAATATAAATTATAAAAAATAAGTTGCTGTTTTGCGAGAATAGTCCAGATCAAAAGAAACGAATATACTAATGCAATAAACGACCTAATATTAAATGGTTATCCTAGAAAGTTAATGGAATCAATAATTAAAAGGGAAAGTTTAAAGAAAAATAATTATTTCAGACCTGAAAAGAAATCTGCTCACCTAAGCATCCCATTTAAGTGGGATATTGTTTCCCGAATAGCATAAATGAAGGTTAAAGTGGCATCAACACGCACATTTTATGCAGCTAATGTACAAAGGTTATTTAAGGTAACAAACCTATCTGTACCGGCAATCAAAAAAAAATGGCCGATAATGTTCACATCAAATTTTATTTATCAATATACATGTGCAAATTATCGATCAATTTATGCAGGCCGATCGAACAGACCTGAATGAGGGAGCATTACAAATTAAACGCCCCTTTTAAATCAAATTGGGATTACACATCTGCAATTGGGCAGTGCATCAATGAAAATCACAGGTATGTTATCCAGACGTAGAATTTGAGATTATTAATAAATACAATAGCAACAGGGTGTTAGCCTCTTGGAAAGCTTTGCGGATTAAAAAAATGCAGCCGGATTTCTGCACACAGAAGAAACTTGTTTAGGCATTGAGCTTGAACAGGAGATGGTGTAAAAAATTGATTGCCTGTTCTCTTAGTTTATACTGTCTCCATGTTTACAAATTTATATTTTGTTTTGCTTTTTAATTGACATTAAAAGTGATGTTCATTTGTGGATAATTTAGAAGAATATGAGAAAGAAACGGTTATTGTATATGTTTAAATGTTTTTTATTTTTGCACATGTAAATGATACTATGATATATATATATATATATATATATATATATATATATATATATATATATATATATATATTTCTAATTAGGGAAGAAAGAAAATATTATCAACAAAGTGGATAAGGGACATTTATTTCGTGAATACTAATCATCGCTATACAATCATACATATGTAAACATACAAGGTTTTCAATTGATTATGTTAGTGGTAACAAATCTGACTCGTTTTTACTGCTGTTTCTTGATTTGGCTGGTTGTTAAGTGTGTATGCGTTTGTGTTTGTGTCTGTGTGTGTTTTCATGTAAAGGTTATTCTCGCAGTATTGCAAAGTGATGTCTGAGATCTGGTGAAATGATCAACTACACTGTGAAAATAGCCCTCTACATGTAACAGCGAACAATGCGCGCAAGGGTTAATTCTCAAGTCATCAAAAAAAAAATGGCAGTGGATTCAAACATTTCGGTACACAATCCGAACATCAGGTAAATTATCTATTTCCTGTCGGGGATCTTGTTTCTTCTAAAGTTGGTTCTTTTTTATATTTTTTATCCAAATCATTATTATTTAACTGTTCAAACATTATGATTATAATCGGGTTTAATCTTCAGCATCGTAGCCTCTCAATCATTTGCTATATAAAATATTACAATTTTAGATATAAGCTCATTTCTAAGACGAAGAATTTTATAATATTTTTATATTAATGATATTACTGTGTTAAAACCATTGAAGCAATGTATAATTCAAATTTAACCTTATCCTATTGTGAAAGTAGTTGTGCCGTTTTATCATCCACTGTAATGACCTTATTTCTGCGTGGTCATTAAATTTAAATGGCCATGTTCAACCACGGTTAAGCAATTAAAATTAATTTACCTTCAAATTAATTGTTGACAGATTTATAATACGATTAGCCGAAATTGAACAAATATTATCTTGGATAGGTCTACAAATTCCAAAATCTTCCCACATCCGATAACGTATAATCTTGACTATTCATATTCCGCAATTTCGAGCATTACTTTTAAACTCCAATATACATTAAAAAGCATCGGCATACAGAAAAAACAAAGTAGTGTTAATCGTATTTTTGTTCTTATCGTGATATAAAAGCAGTTAATAGAATTGTATTATAAATATAAAGAATTTAGGTATAACTCAAGGGTAGAATGGTGTAAAATAACGGAAAACTAGAAAATTTGTGTACAACACTTCCAGTTTACGCTCTATGTCCGAGAATATTATATATGCTTGATTAAACACGGTTCCAAGCTTTCATTATACATTGATTAAATTTGAATAATATGATGATCATTTGATTTGACATTGGATTCATTCACGCTGAATGCCATTTTCATACCCCTTTTTCATAGTTAATCACAAGGAATCAGCAGTTTTTCCACTACTACGCATTTTAACGTACTTGTATTTTAAGTTATCATTGTAAAACATCCAAAGCTTTTACGACTGTTAACCGAATTTGTGAATTATTTATCCAGAATATCAGATATACTATGCCTCAATATTTTTTGTTTGCTGAACGCAGTAGCCATTTTGGGCTATATTTGATTATAAAACTGGTTACCAAATTATTGTAAGCATATTTCTTCTGAAAAGATTTTACACAATAAATTAAAAAACGTTAAAGTTTATGTATTCTTTCTTAATCAATCAGTAAGAAATAATTTTTTATCAGTAAACATCACAATAGTAGCCCCCAAATAAATTAATTGCTTTACAAACTGGAACAAATAATAGTCAACAGAATTTATATATTAAAAGAAAAAGAAAATATATTATTTTTAATCAGCTTTGTCTTGTTTATTTTTTACGCAATAATGCATTAATTTTTCACGTGACCAGGGCAAAAAATTATGCAACGAAAAAATTCACTGGAAAAGATATAGAACGAATATATATACGTATACGTATAGATTCACTTTATAAACTCAAGGTTTACGAATAAAATGATTTTATTTATATGTTGAGGTTTATGCCTGGACGATAATTATGTGTAATTCACATACGTCAAAAATCAGTCTTTTTGTATGTATTGATTTTTATATGCCACAAGTAGGTTGGCTCAGTCGTTAGAAGAACAGATCCGAAGCAGACGCTCCCAGATTCGAGACATGTCCGCGGCACATTCTAGAGAGTACGTGAAGAGATCCCACTAAAGGCGAAACATATCTACTGAATAAATTTCTTT
>JAQBSW010010523.1:0-23893 GCA_029291075.1 Eudiplozoon nipponicum | reverse complement strand
TATTATTATTATTGATATTATTATTATAATTATTATCATTATTTCCATTTTACCTTGTTGTTGATATTATTGTTGATGCTTTTGTTATTGGTGATGTATTTGCTATTATTATTACTGTTGATGATGGGGCGTTACTTTCTCTGGAGCTATTGTGCCTTAATTTAATTTCATCCACATTTGGACAATTTGATTCTCTCTATGCTATCGGGAGCCTATATTTAGCATATATTCCAAAATACAAAGTTTTTACCATTATATTTCTGTCCCGTAAGTCGCTTTTTGCAGGAACGTTTCTTTAAATATTCGAATTAAACTGTTTCTTAAAGATATTGTTATTTGATGCTACTTATTCCTTATAGAATTTTCTCAGCTGTGTTTTGTGCTTAGATTTTTTTCAAGACGCGTTTGATATCTTCATTTCCACAGATTTAACACCAAACTTTTACATTCGGCTGAGAGGGTTCTCTTTGATGCTTCCTTTGTTAACTGTGTTATAATAGAAACGGCGATACAGTGGATCATTAGACTTTGTTTTCATCTGGAATTGAAGAAATGGTTTCGGTCGCATTACACTGGAAGTCACTCCTATGCTTGTCTCATATCTGTTATCTTGTCATTTGCTGTCTCATTAATTCCACGTGCTCCTCTGTATTTGTTATGTAAATAAAACAAGGTAATTTGTTTTGTCTGAATAACGTTAGAATTTTAAAATGTTCTGAGCCTTGGCAGATTTAGCCGTCATATCGATTGAATCGCAAATAAGATTCTGTGGTTAAGGCTAATTAGTTCTATTCATGAATTGCTTTCCAGTGCGTTCTCTACACTAACTATTAAACAAACTCGTGCATTTAAATATTGTGCGATTTTGGCAGATGTAGGCAAATGCTCTTTGATGTTTAGCTAAAATTCATAAATTAGTTGAGCACAAAATTACTGTTAAAATCCGCGAAGGTCTCCTTTTTTCAGATAATTTGACGTTGTATGTGCAATCTATAAGAGATAGCAGTAGAATTTCTTATCTTTCCGTATGTATATTGATAATATGGGCAGAACTTTAAAAGTTCGAAAGCATTCGTGCGTTAACGATGACCATGGAAATACGTATATCTGTTTCGGTCTAGTATCTTAAAGAAAAGGAATCTGGTTCATCTCAAGTCCACAGGCTTGAATTAAATAATTTCAAACGCCACCCACGCAAGCAATGTGCTCCATACTAGCCTTCATTGCAAGTAACTTTTTATCAACAAAAATATTATTTTCCACAGATGAAACTCATACGTTAGACAGTCCATCAAAGTTTATAAAACCAAAGTGATGAGCGAATTATAATCAGTTGCATAAACAAATGCATTTCGATAACTGGTAGTTGCGAAGATTGGAATAAATCGAGGAGATTGTCAAAATTTACTCAATCACGAATGTAATGCATTTAACGAAAAGCAGTCCCATTTCATTCACCTAAGAATTACTGAAAGAACACGGACCATTCAACGTCAAACTCAATTAATTTTATTTTCGCGGGCGGTGATAACATTTACTATAATCAAGTTTTTGAACTTGCTATAATCACCTACCCATTAAGGACATATTTTTTAGTATAAAATAAGAATTGTATAGTGTAGAAAAGGCTATTCATCCAGTAGACAGGTTTCGTCCTTATTGAGAACTCATCACGTACTGGCCAGAATTTGCCGCTGACAGGGCTCGAACCTGGGCACGTCTGTTTCGGAATCTGAGCTCAATGAAATTTATTAGTAAGATACAAATCGAAATTGTTTTTAGTTGTTACGCTAATTAGAGAACAGAAAAAGACGAACAGACCAAATAATTATATAATCTTTCTTTGAAGAAAAATATTAAATAGATGCAATTGCGAATTAGGTGTTGCGACAGTAAGCACGAAACGAATGTGCACATGAAGTTATACCTTTCGTTCATGCAGACTTTTGCTTACATTTCTGGTCATATTTGAACTATATTTTAAGCAAATACGCAATACCTCATACACAATTTATTATTCCTCTTTGCAATATAACTAGTGGTGAAATATTGTAAATCTTAGAATCCATTATGTTGGTACGATGTTTCAATTAGGCAACCATAGTGTTGGTACTCTTTACAGTTTCCGCGTAGATTATATATAGTTGTTTGTCTTCGTGGTTGCCTTATTGAAAACTTAATGTTAAACTAACTGCACTACTGCTGGTATACACATTCGTAAAGGAGATTGTACTAACCAACTATCCCACATTCGTTGACAAAATATATAATGGGTAGAGGGCGGAATTCCGGCTCCTACCACTGAGTCTCCGGTAAGCACGAAACGAATGAGCACGTGATATTATATCTTTTGTGTATGCAGACTTTGGCTTTTCATTGTTTTTAAATTTAAATCATTAAAGCATTTAATGAAACTTGTAAACTTCGCACAAATTTAGCTCCAGTATACCTTTTATAATCTAATTAATATTATATGTTACAACGTGCAAACTAGACGTCCAGCTTAGAAAATATTTCTTCAAAACTTACAACATTAAATATACAAAGTTAACAGCATTCGGATCAAATATTAGAAAATATTCCATAACTTTTTTAGTTAAACAAAAATTAGTTTATTTAATTTTCCCGTTTATTTTGTCAGTTTTTCGATATACTGGGTAACAGCGCAATTCCGAGTAAAATATTATGTGAACATATGCAACTTTAGATTATACTTCATATTGTGGCCTAGTCACATCAGTCATTATATTTGCATAGAAATTATTATACCATTAAATTATACATAAATATGTTCATTCTTCCACGTCATGATCCCAATTTTTGCTTAAAAGTGACGTAACTTATACGAAATAAACGAGAGATCAATATTTTTATGCACCTCATAAACAACCGTATATGTAAAAGCTAAACAAAAGCCATGACCTAATTTGTAGGTTTAAGATGTGCGTATTAATTATTTTTATTTATTACGCAAAAAATTATTTTGTGTATTTATTTATTGCGATAAAACTGTTAATTATACTCATCTCATCGAATTTGCGAATCTAATCATTTTCGAACAAAAAATTCTTTGGTAAATGCCCAATATTAAAATTCTGACACGAACTAATTTTGCAAAGAAATCCTTTTATTGTTTTAATATATTTATGATATTTATGTTTTCTTGTATGGCATAAACCCCAGAAAATTTAAATTTTTATCGAGAATTGTAATGAACTAACGCAAGATCAAACATTTTACACACCTCCTAAGCCATATACATCAAAGAGCATATATTAAACATCGCCTATTTGAAGAATACGACGTGTTTAAATCATGAAAAAGTATTTAAATTCATTGAATAATTTTCTACGTGAACACTAGTTGCGTTATTCATCTTACCCAAATTGTATATACCGTTTACATTGAAAAATTCTTTGTTTCCTAAACATTTAATATTCTGTCAATGAACATCAACAAATTTTATATTTTCAAAGCAATCATTAGATAATTCAATTAAATATACAATACTTAAATTTTCGTGATTTTTATATAGCACAGAATATTTTTGTTTGTTACAAACTACAAATAATAAACATAAAATTCGACATTTTACAAAATTTATGAATAATTAACTAGAAAATGGTGCCAAATAAACAGAATAAAAATGTGTATATAAAAAGAATTCAAAGTGATGATTAAGAAGTTTGCTTTTTTAAACAAAAATTAATGTAATGTTTTTGAAATACTGCGAAGTGGTTTTCATAATAATCTTTCCAAAATTGCGAATACTATTCATTTCAAAAACACTTATTACGTAAACGCCTAATATTCTGCACGTGATCAAAACTAATAATCATATTTTGATATGAATTATTCAAAAATTCATTTAAATATGAAATAATTTCATATTCATTAATTTTTCGAAGCCCAAAGAATTTTATCCTTGCACCAGATTGAAAGTGATTTACGTGAATTCCGCCATGTAACTCAATTATTTCAATGTTTAATACTATAAATTTAAAACAAAACAGAATGTAGAGCATATCTCAGATTTTTTATTAGTTAATATACTATAAATTTTAATATAACGCAAAATTTATTTTAGACCATTTAATCATTTATTTAGACGATGCAAATCATTATATTTGTCTCATCAAAATTTCAAACACAATTCATTTTAAACAAATGGTTGTTTATCAAATGCATCTAATTCTGCCCCCCCCCTCCCCCCATTTCGTTCGAGATAATATTTTCATGGCGAGCATCAGCTCAATCAATTATACACAAACCATTAGCATAGTCCTGGATATATTTTATCTCAGAATATGTTAAATTATGTCGAAAATTAGAATTTGTTACCATGCCACCCAACTTCGAAAAAAATTCGTGTATCTAAGCCGGTTAATTAAAATGAAGAGTATATATTATACGCTTCCGCAGTTAAAATACCAGTCTCCTTTATTAGATTATCGATTGGGTGAATTATTTTCTTTCAGAGAATTTGAGAACAAAAACCATTTTCAACATATGCTACTTTAGTAAATTACTCATATTTAGCCTAGGTTACTAAAAGATGTTACATCTCCATATTCATCCTTAGAGCGTTCAATTAAACATAAAATATTTATATACCTTAATGCCTTTACCCCTTTTTCATACAATATACAACAGAAAAAAACAAATTAAACAGAATATAGGCCATGTTTTATAAATTTCGGAATTTAAGGTCATAGAGATTGCATTCTGTAATAAAAATTGAATTGAATCTACACTTTTAATGAAAAATATTCAGTCCTTCCATACTTGTGACCGAATTTCATAGTAAGAACCACTATGAAGATCTATTACTTTAGAGGATGTTTCGTATTCTGCCCCTAGTTAAATTCTGCTATCACATTAACATAGCAAACTGTAGATTATTCAATTAAACCTACAGTCCTTACATTGTCTTCGATTTTATTACCCCCATTATGATCTAATTTTTCCGTAACTCGTAAGGATTTAACGAGAGTTTCGGCTTCTAATGAACCTAATAAGTTATAAATTTATAAAAATAAAGAGAATTTAGTGCTAATTTCATACTTTTCATTATGCCGGTTCATTTTATTTAAAAAAATGGTTATCTTATTAAAAACCTATTGCGAGAAATCTAGTTGTTTATCGTGTACCGGTGAAATTTGTAGAGAACCCCATTCTAACGCGTATTATCTACGTAAATTCCTCATATGTCACAACAAGTCAACAAAAATTATCCAATTTTCATATGCCTGCATGTCATAAACTACATTATATATTTTTTTCTGTCGCAAGTGATAAAGAATCACTAACACAATACTGACACAATTATCTACCACGAGTTTGAAAACTACCAGAATGAAGAACATAAAAAATATACATTTGAATTGAAGCTTACAAAGTTTCCTCTCTTATAGAAACTTATGTGATGATTTTCTTGTAAAATTTTGTACGGGAAATTGGCTTCTTACAATTGTCCCACCGAAATCGCAAATGAAAGCTATTTCGTATATTTACCACATTAGTGAATGCCGAGTTTTCCGTCGTAGATCACACTGAAATAACACAGTATCATAATTATTAGTATGTTATTCAATTGGGCATGCAATATTTACACATTCTAGAGCGTTAATATTACTTGTACATTTTCATAATTGTCGTAACTTACAAGGAATTAAAAATTCTGTTGGAATGCGAGCCTTAATGAAACTGATAGTACTCCTTCTATGTAGAAAAGTAAAATGAAATTTTATCACATACAAGGACTGCTTCGAATTACAAATTCCTAAACAATTTACCGTCATAAATGTAAAAACACAACGGTATTACGACCATATTTCAGAAGTTTTAAAACTGAGTAATAACCATTTTGATTAATTATTTCCATATAATTTGACTTATTTTACTCCATTATTGCGAGATGAATTATGCGCTTATTCTTCTCAAAGAAATCAAGTTTATAAATAATTGCAAACTGCTGATTCTTTAGTTAATGTCTTAATTGTCCACCATTGACTTCACCAGATTTCGCATTGCCATAGCAACCATAAGATAAATCATTTAATTGTACAATATTTGTCTATTCATTTATGACATATATTCCAGTAAAACTCTTAATGCAATGTATAATCAAACTTAAGAGAAAATTTTAAAATTTTCTGATATTAGGATATAAAATTTACCATTTCTCAAATAAGTACGACCGAAAATGTAGACAGTAAAAATAGAAGGAAAATTTCATGCATTAATGATTAAAATAGAAAATAGATTTAAACAACAAAATTGTCTTACATTTGGTATATATCGGTTACGAGAAAATTGGTCCAATTATTTGTGTGACTGAAATTGATAGGAAATCCATTCTGCACACCTGTTATATTCGCAAATTCATCATATTCTGTGTCTGAACAACATATCTTAGCACATTTTCATAGTATTTACAACATCACACAATTAAACCTCAAATATTTACATATCATTGGATGTTTTAACCTCCTGTGTTCGTTCATTAATTCTGTAACTCATGCGGACAGATAAGATTATTGTCACACAAGTTACAAGTAAAAATTTACAAGAAACACAAAATTTAGAGCGTATGTGGTGAATTTCATTTTTAAATTATCATTGATTACTCGGGCAGGAATAACGAATATATAAATCAAGTATTAGAGCTTCATATAAACACCGATCCCATTAAGTAAATATTTGTCAGTGTTTAAATTCACATACTCCGTAGCACACATGCCCTGTTTGCGGCAAATTCAGGATAGTATGTGAAAAGTTATGAATAAGGACAAAACTAGTCTTATGGATGATTTAAATATTGTTTGTTGCAGCGAACTAATATATATGCAATTATGTATTAGGTGTTGCGCACCTAGTAAAAAATTAGTTCAATTATGACCAGAAGGATAAACCAAAGACAGCATGAACGAAAAGTATAATCTCGTGCACATTGGTTTTGTTCTTACTGGCGGCTCATCAGTAGGAGCCGGTATCACGTCCATTACCAAATATATATTTGATTTAGGAATGTAGAAAAATAGGACGGTAAAATCTTCTAGATGAATGTATAAACCTGAAGAAGTGAAGATAACATCATATAAAGTCTCGAAAATGCGACTTTGACGCTAACTCAATCTATATAATATATACACGCACCTCTAAAGTAAAGCAACACTATGGCTATTGTGCCAGTACCTGATATCAACATTGTTGTACCGAAAGGGTACATAGTACTAACATAATGGTTGCCAAAGCAGTACATGGTACCAAAACTATGGATTTCATTGTATGCTACAGTTCATCAAAATTAGGAATTACAAAAATTTCTGAACACCTGTTACTCCAGTAAATCCATATATATATATATATATATATATATATATATATATATATATATATATATATATTCTTATAATTAGTAAAAAACAAATAACGAAGTGGATAAAGGCCATTTATTTCGTGAATACTAATCATCTCTTATACAATCATACATATTTATACATTTTGGGTTTTCAATTGATTATGCTAGTGGTAACAAATCTGACTCGTTTTACTGCTGTTTCTTGTTTTGACTAGTTGGTGAGTGTGTATGCGTTTGTGTTTGTTGTATGCGTGTTTGCATGTAAAGGTCATTCTCGCAGTATTGCGAAGTGATGTCTGAGATCTTGTCATTATTGTTTTGATAGCTTGAAAATTAACCATTTGTGCGCATTGTTCACTGTTACATACAAGTGATATTTTTCCCAGTATAGTTGATCGTTTCACCTCGTTGCGCAAAGTTTTCACGTGGTAACAACGCCAGTGTTGATTGCAGTGTTAAACGCTCACATTGTTTGGAGACTTCTGTCATCGTATGCGCCTCTGTTATTTCCACTTCAGTTTCTTGTCAATCCGATTGTACGTTTGTTCTTGGCTGGTTACTATTAGATTGTTGTTGAATTTTGTTGTTCTTGGCCAGTCGATAAGAATATCATGTTGATGAAACTTTTGAATATTAAGGTCAGGTGTTTGTTGTTTTATGTGAAGGGCTTCGTAGGTAAATAATAATTTTTCTGATTTTGCTTTATGTAGAATTGTGAAATTGGTCGAATTGACAGGGTGCCCCGTTGCCAATATATGATCGGAAATAGCTGATTTTCCTGACGGTGGCAAGCCTTTGTTAATCAATTTCTGTGGCAAATGTTGCTGGATTCTGCTTATCAATTGCTTCTTCGTACGTCCGATATATGTGCTACCGCACATACATGAGAATTTGTAGACTATGAATGATTTGGAGAGAATTGACAATTGATCTTTGGCATCCAACCTCATGATTCTCTGTGTACTAAATGTCATAATAACTTTAACACTGGGAAAGTTGTCCTTAGTTATTCTATTCAGCCGCCGTGCAATTATTGAGGCTGGTACGTCGCCTCTAAATGGTAAGTTTAGGAAAACCTGCTTGCCGGTATCCTCTCTAGTACGAATCTGCCGTGGTCTGATGTTGACATCAATGAAACGCTCTGGGTAGTTGTTCATTAGCAGATAGATATATATATATATATATATATATATATATATATATATATATATAATATAGAGGTGCGATCGTCGAGGTCGCATAATGTTAGCTTCTGCAGGTTTACACATTCGTCTAGGAGATTGTACCGTCCTATTTTCCAACATTCGTCACACAAATACATAGAGTGTAAATGCACGAAACGAATGTGCACGAGATTATATTTTTCGTTCATGCTGTCTTTGGTTTATCTTTCTGGTCATAATTGAACTAATCTGTTACTATGTACGCAACACCTAATACATACTGGATGAATTATGTATACTTTATTGGATTGGTGTTTATATATAGATTGAAAATTTCAGTTAAATAAAAATTTGAATAATTGAAGCTTACACATTCTCAATTTTAAACATAAACAAGATAATTTCTATTACTGTTTTATTGCAAGACAACTTATCCTCATATTTTTCTCACTGTGTTTTAGATTGAAAGACAATATGATCAACTGTTACTTTAACAAATGCAAAGTATTCTGCACCTGACCAAATTCAGACATCAAAATTTCTTAGTTATCGTGGCATCATTATCATAAACACAGCGTATTGACTTATATATGTATTTCGAAACTCCTTTTATGCCTTTTTTAATATCGAGAGTCATGATGAATTATTGAGATATCCAACTACTTGCACAATTCTGAAACAATTTCTAAGCGTATATGTGAAAAGAAGACAATTAACGTCACATTTTTTGCGTTACAGAAGTAAACATTACGAAAATTCTTTTACATAAACAAAAAATCATTTGATTTACTTCAAACATTCAATATTCATATTCGGAGCCCTTCTTCTTTAGTACATGCCTGAGATTCCCCCTTTTTCAGAATTAGCTTTAAAATTTTCCTTTGCAATCCTGATTTTATTAACATAAATATGCTATTTTGGTATATGCTTTTAATTTATTTGCGCAAGTATACTTTACAGATTGTCGTAGTTTATAAAAACTCAGCGAAAGATCTCGCATCGGAATCAATTCTTATGCAATGTACGATATTTCCTAAATCAAATTAATTAATAGCACATACCAAATATTATAAAAGCCCAGATTGCACAGTTTAGAAGAAGGCAGGTAAATTTAAAATAGTTAAATATTTTTCGGAAGAAATCTTGTTCTATAATTCGTCTAACTGAAACTTGCACTTGATTCAGTCGGAACACTTGCTCCTTTGTTGTATGCTTCAAATTCTTCCCACCGTAAAAATCATTAAACACATTTTCTTATTCATATTGTTGCATTCACTTAAGCATGCTACGTTGAAACATACCTTTAATCTTATATGCTCACGTATTTCTTAATAATTATGGTGTCATTTGAAGGATTAGAATGAGATCCTAACTCAAATGCATTTCGTAAATAATTTACGATATAAAATTTTCAAATTCAAAAGAATTCACTACATATGTCAAGCATTCCAGAAATTGAGATTACACAATTTACTTTTTAAAAGGAAGACCGTTTCACGTACTGCGGCATGATCACCAGAAGCAGTCTCCTATAAATTGAACTAGACTGGAAATATCAGCTGCACAATTTATATGCAGTCACGAACATTAACTGTTTGAACCTTTTGCCACATATCCATATAAAGGCAATACAAATTAACAATAATTGATTGCGCGTGCGGTGGTAACAATTCAATAAATCAAGTTTGTGAGCTTGAAGTAAACACCAATCCAATTGTATTTAACCAGATGTCGAACAACATATTAAAACTCACGCCAGCCGCAACCACTGACGCGTTTTGATCTTCCATGATCATCCACAGAGTATGACGGCAAACTGACCATGGAGGATCCAACCGCATTAAATATATATGGAAATCAAATTTAAATATGCGGCTCTCACCTCTAGTAGTCTTGCATACATTGAATCTCACTGGAAATGTCGGCTGCACAATTTCTATACAGTCACGATCATTATAATATGATATTTCTTGTGTAATTAAAGACAATCGAGTAACTGAATGCATACAATACGTGCAGCCGAAATTTCCAGTCAAGTACAATGTATGCAAGACTACTAGAAGTGAGAGTCGCATATCTAATTTTGCTTTTCATATATATATATATATATATATATATATATCCATATATATATATATATATATATAAATATGCACGTTGATTTGATTCTTGCTAGTCAGTTTACCGACGTACGGTGATGCTGATCATGGAAGGTCGAAACGCGTCAGTACGTGCGACAGGCGGTAATTTTGCCATGCATTTCGATGACTGGTTAAATAAAATTCGATTGCTGTTTACTTCAGGCTCGCAAACTTGATTTTAATTTTAGTAACTGAGTTGATGGATCTCTGTTAATCAATTACTGTATATTTTTTTCCCGAGTTGCGTCGACCCTTATCTTCATGTTTTTTATTACTGGTTATCTACGTGGCTGTAAACCTAAAGATCTAGAATATCTTATAAAAGTTAAGTGTGACCAAACTTTTTCTACAATGACATAGAGATTGCGCTAGATTTGTGGCAAATTGACACATTTTTGTAACAAATATAATTTATGATTAAAGCGTTTAATAAATGGGAAGCCACGGTTTAATCTCGAAACAACTTGAATCTCACAATGTATTGATTTAATACAATGAAATTTACAACACACTTAATCTCTTGAGACCTTTTTCGAGGAAAAAGGAGTTTATGTGTAAGAATATCTGAGATTGTTAAGAGACAGAAATCAATATCTAAACGTTACGGGTGAAAGACGAAAATGAAAAAAATGTGACATCGTACGCATGATAAGGTGAGTTGAAGTGCACCTAGTGCATCAAGCCATACTGTCATTTAGATAGATTCTTTCTAAACACGAAGTGTACAAAAGGACAATTTTTTTCAATATCTCATTTAAACAGGTAAATTTGGCTCATTATGCGTCAAAATCAAAGAAGCTTTATAGCATCTATATAAAATATCACTTAACATTAGGTGAAGACATCGCACGCTAATAAAATAGGAAAAAGCACAATTTAATAATTGTTCATAAGTGTAAAACTTTGATTTTGATTATTTACCAACGAACAGTTGACATTGCAAACAATTACTTCTGCAAATTGTGCCCTCCTACAGTTTCTTAGCTTGAAGTAATCTCAACAGTCAACTTGACTCAAAGTGTGATTTTTACAAGCAAGGTGCCCAGCTTTTACAGAATTATTACATTTTTATCAGCTTTTTTAAGAATTTGCAAACGCTCTCATATTCGCTATCTTAGTAATTATTTCTTTCTGCTTACGTAGCATTCTGAGCAAATCTTTCTTGGATATAAAAGTGCATATTTTGCATATTTGAGTACAGAGATGTTATACCTAACCGAACATTTGGAGAAAGTGTATTATAATGGTACAAGGCAATATAGAATTCATTGATTCTATAGTTCTCATTTAATGACAATGTGTTCTCTCCCGTTGAATGTTCAATCATCATATATTTATACGTATAGCTTTAATTATTGTTTTGCAATGTTTTATACCTTATGTTTGCTTTTATAAATTATTCTAAATAACCGTTTGGTGAAGCAAATGTCTAGAAAAGCACTGGCGCTTGGCACACATACATTTTTTAACTGATGCGTTTTATTCTGTTTGAGAAATTGCATAATAGTATAATATATTTGTAAATTAATGCTGAGCTGAAATTTCACATATACTGTACCAAATATTTTTATTTCTATTTAGTTTTCTCTTTAGAGTACAAACTTGTTTATGAATATTAATGCCTCAAAGATAGGCATTGCGTTAAACAGCTGTTTATAATATTTTCTTGTTAACCGAATATGATTTGCTAAGTTATTATAAAATTTTGACGGTTGAATTGTTTGGCACCTTCATGAAAAATAGTAATGTTAGCAGTAACACAACTCAGATATTATAATTTAGTTAGAATTTTGCACGTTAATGCATTTTAAACAGTAGCTTCAAGAAGCAAATTAATGGAAATACTAGACATTGAAAATCAATTTAACGTGACTTGCGAATTTGTTAAGGATTTTTCAGCAAGTGATTTTAAGTCATTAAAAGAAAGGGTGTTTTTCATTGACGTATGATCAAATAAGAAATTTTATTACACTGGGGAGTGCAATTTTATTATTTTGGACTTTGCAAATCTTGAAATAAATGTAGAAGTCATATCGGTTACGAAGAATTTTTATTTAAGATTTAGGTTTATTTTTACTACAGGATTACTTAAGTTTCCTTTCCGGTGTGTTCTGCTGAGGATTATAATCATTGAAGCAACTTTCATACAAACTCCCAATACATAAATATTACACATTCGACAGGTCAAAAATTTGCTTTCGCCATTTAATTATGTCGAATGAATTGCAAATTATAATTGGTAAACAAGAATGATTTGACTTATGATGAATGCGACAACATATAACTTCTGATTATAATTCAAGTTTTGTTCATTACACTGTTCGTGATACTCGTTTCTTACGAAAGTGTATTTGTGCACTTCAAAGTCTTATGATGAATTTCTTGCACACCGATTTTCCTTACTTTGCTTCCGGAATATTTTCCTCATTAAAGTTTAAATCTCCTCTCTCACAATCCAGTGGCTAAGAAGAGGTTGTTTGAGGCTTTTGGTCCCAAGGTTTGCAGGTGAACTCAGTTAGTGCATCAACATTAGTAAATTCTCTAATCGGGACATTTATTTTCGAATACGGCTTCAGTATTTATGTTATAATTTCTATAATATAAATGTTACTTTGGAGATCTTATAACTTTTTGTCCATTTTCATTCAGCTTGTCACGTTCTACGTAATTTTTTGTTCTACTTATTGGTAAATAAAATTTAACAAAGCTGACTGGCAGAATATGTCGATTCGCCAGAGAGGATTATAAATCTTACTTAATCACTTATTAATACCATCTATTTAAGAGACACCTCTACATCTGCATTGAATTAAATTACAATGGTTAATCTCTGGAGTGATCAATGGCTTTCCAAATCATTGGATATCTTGTAGAATTGTTACGGTATCCGGTATTCTGTTTTAATTATAGGTTGCCGTATTTCACAGGCCCAAACATTAGAGTGACAGAGCTATCGTTAACTTTCATTTTATAGCGATTTCACGGTATGTCAATTAAACGAGCGTTCCAAATAGCTGGGTATCTTTGACAAACTTTTTATAAATACAAAAGCAGACTAAATATGTCAATACGATTATATTATTTGGCATTAAATAATGCCTCAAAATGACAAGCTTGCAATAGAAAAATTGTTGCAACCTGCAATATTTTTTACTGCTATATACTCTATAGTGTCCTTCACTTTTGTTAAATAATAATAATGAATTCATACATATGGGACGCTTCAACTACTCAACAAAACACGATATTAAGTTTGAAAATTTAATTTACATCGAAACATTAATGAATACAACATTAAAATACTCTAAAAATTGAATCTTCAATATTGAATAAACTTTACGGAAGAATTATTAAAAAGATAACATATAGTGTTCTCCTTTATAGTAAAATATCATTTAAATTCGAATTAGGAGAATTCAGAGATTGTTAATTACATTATACTTTAATAATCAAATGCAATAAACATGCTATTAACTGTAGCTTTATCTATAATGTTGTCCGTTGGTACAAGCTTGTCATTAAATTCAATTATTAATTACTTAGTTTACTGATCTTTTTAATGTACTAATCATATAATTGTTCACGAAATTAACGTGTAAGTGTAAACATATAAAATGTTAAGGCGATATGCAATAATAAAATCAAAATGAGAACATAATTTATTTTATATAATTAAACGAACATTGGTTGCGCGGGTGGTGATAACAATTATTATAATCAAGGTTGCGGTCTTGATATAAACACCTGACCCATTATTTACTTACATATGTCAGTATAAAATTGTTGCAACCTGCAATATTTTTTACTGCTATATACTCTATAGTGTCCTTCACTTTTGGTAAATAATAATAATGAATTCATACATATGGGACGCTTCAACTACTCAACAAAACACGATATTAAGATTGAAAATTTAATTTACATCGAAACATTAATGAATACAACATTAAAATACTCTAAAAATTGAATCTTCAATATTGAATAAACTTTACGGAAGAATTATTAAAAGATAACATATAGTGTTCTCCTTTATAGTAAAATATCATTTAAATTCGAATTAGGAGAATTCAGAGATTGTTAATTCCATTATACTTTAATAATCAAATGCAATAAACATGCTATTAACTGTAGCTTTATCTATAATGTTGTCCGTTGGTACAAGCTTGTCATTAAATTAAATTATTAATTACTTAGTTTACTGATCTTTTTAATGTACTAATCATATAATTGTTCACGAAATTAACGTGTAAGTGTAAACATATAAAATGTTAAGGCGATATGCAATAATAAAATCAAAATGAGAACATAATTTATTTTGACCTAAACGGCTTGCGCATTTACGCTTTAATTTCATTCTAAACACTAAATGTCGAATTAGACCACCCAATGGCTATAAAAACAATTAAGACGTCTTGCAAAAACTATATACAGTATTTAAAATAAGTAAATTTAAAAAAAATAATACTTAAACTATTTAGTTAAATGCGAAATTACGAATAGGGTCTGGCTGTACAAATGCAAAATTGTAGCAAAACATGATCAGACTGTGTGAACTAACGTATTTTTAAAGAGCGTTGAATTTAGCTTGGGGTATTTAAAAAAGTGTCAGAACCGTATTAGCAACATACAGCAACGGAAATAAGCAGCTTTAAAAACAAAAATATTAGGAAAGATGATTCATCGCCATACAAAATGTAAATCTTATTAACGCAATTAAAGTCACGTAATGGCATCAACAAAATTTATCGTACAATGTTCAAGGATGTTAATGCTGATTGCTCACGGTTAAAAGTATAAACGGTTAACGTTCGCAAAGAATTTGTAGAAGACACAAAATACCAAAATCTACAAGCATACCGTATGAATACGCTAAATCAAAAAAATGGAATTCAGAACTTTAATTGCCAAAGGGAAAATATCATTTGCAGCAATATACAACGGTACAAATAACTATAAATTAGTATAACAATACCTTATGGCCGACATGATTTCAAGTTTTTGTTAATTTTCATTAAGAAAATGAATAAATTATTTGTAGCATGGACACTATTACCTGAGTGCAACCCCTCAAAGAAAATTTTTCAAACATCAAAAAAAAATTCCGTAGATCGGATGCCTTCTACAAAATGTGGGCTGCAGCCAGTGATGTGTGCAATTTATTATTTAATACAGAGAAGCCTGGCTTAGAAATGCGTAACTTTTTTCTATTTTACTGAAATCTGCTTTCTGTTACTGAATTTGAAACTAATCCAAATTTTTTAAAAACATATATATGCGTGTTATTATCTAAACAGATAAACTATGATTATATATAAAAGTAAATCCTACACAAGGCCATTCTCTTAATTTTTTAAGAAAAATCAATATGGCGTTCAGACGGAAAATACTCTCAATTGAACTAAGGCATTGCAATTTTTATTTGAAGTTCAATTACGGGCCGAAATTATTTCTAAATGATACGTTAAATTCCTACTTTCTTGTGCTGTACACACTCTTTATCTTTCGCTGTCTCAAACCACATATGCCCAAAAAAATATTTTATGCGTGCGTATCATTTCGTAAAACCATTGTTATTTTGTTGTCTTAAAAAGACAAGGAACATGATACGATTTCGTGATGCTCAACAATAAAATTCAAGTACTCCAATTTCGATTCATATTATATGGATTTTGCACAAGAAAATTAAACGCCGAAGAGTTTGTTTAAATTGTGCAGCCGCATGCAAACAACACTATTTAAAAAAAGAGAAAGAAATGAAATAAACGTCTGTTTAATTGATGCACAACAAAATTAAGATTTACAGTTTGTTTTTTAAGACAAATATTACAAAATAATAAATTATTACGCGATTTTTAAAGTAGTATCAAATATAAATTTTGTAATATATATATATTTACTTATTTATAAATGATCGGTTTCCGTTTTTTCACAATCTTACTATGTTTATATATTTCTATCGCGTTCGCTTTCCAATTTATATATAAAGATATGTTTATTAGTAGATACTTAAGGAGATATAGAGAAAATTTTTCTTGTATCTGATAAAATTTCTTCTTGTTTTTCACACAGGAAGGGTACAATGAATATATATATTACCTAAACTTCAAATAAATTTTAATAAATAAATCGCTTTGCTATAATAAAAATATGTGGAATACCTCAATTTTGCAATTTCTGTAAAACAACATTTTCAATCTTTCAATATATGATAACTGAAAATAGTTATCATGTCAATTTGGGTAATCTTTCACTGAATTCGCTATATTATATTCATACTGTATGAACTAAATATTTTCTATGTTTACAAGGCCAATTGCGTAAAGGCATTGTTTTTTAATATTTAAAATTTTCGATAGCATATAGATAATCCGATTGCCTTCCGTATAATTATTAAATTGGTTTTAATGAATTCCTTGGAGCGCTCGATCCTACTTGAGAGCTTTTATTTGCACGCAATAACTAATATATATGTAGACGCACTTAATATTTTCTGTACTGATATTAATGTTATGTTAACGTATAGAACAATTTTGTCCAACTTACAAATTTATGTAATTTCACGGAAACGCCATCATTCAATCAAAAAAATATATATATATATGTACTGTCCATTTAATTGAAAAATAACACATTAAATTTCTTATTAGGAAGAAAAATCAAAACACGATACTCTAAGCGTTTGGCCACGAATAAAAAAACCAAACAAAAATTTATTAGCAAACAGGCAAGGTCAAACACCCCGTCGACCAGACTCAAATAGCCTTCGATCTGATTGGCAAAAATCTGAAGAGGAAATTACAGCTGTACATACGGCGTTAGAGATCTCAAAAGAACATGAGCATTCGAGGTTGCTATGCGCACACTCTGCGTTGTTAACAAGTAGAAAACACAAAATTGAGGATCAATGAAAAAAGAAAGGCAACACTCGGGAAAACAACTTTCGTACACGCCTACAATGCGAAAAGTTAGTTAACTCTCTATCGATCAATACAAGAATGACCATATCTTGCAATTCAGCGAGAAAGTCCTCTGTATTCACACAGGCACATACAGACACATTATCATACACACATACTAAGCAGCCCAAACAACATATATATATATATATATATATATATATATATAGTTGTAAATTGAACCAACAAAAATTTCTTCATCAATCTATAACCAACTCGCTCTGATAGTCTGTATCGTATAGCGCAGATCCATTTTATGTTTCCGTTGGTGATGTTAACCTGATACGGTTGGAACAACTGCCTCATTTCCCATAATTAAGTCAACGTAGAGAAATATTGGACTTGATAATCAAAATGAAAGACTTTAATAAGACAATTGTCTTCAAAATCATCAAATCAACTCAAATCAAAACGGGTCGTTAGTCGTCCATCTGTCCGGATCTTAAGGAAGTTAAATAATTGGCTGCCAAGCATCAGTCCAGCACAAAGTGTCTAGGCAACACTCACTTCTATTTAACTTTATCCGAGGCCACGACGAAATACATGGTTTGATCTTTCGAACCTCCTGGCATTCACGTTTACATATCACGCAAAATTGACAGGATTAAACTTGTTTTAAATTCTTGAGTAATGGCCTTTCATGCACTGACTTCAACTGCATTAACCAATATCGCCTCCATATTTTTCACCATCGAAAACGGCATCAAATCCGGCTGAGCCCCGTTCAGTTTGTCAACTCCTGTTGAGGAACAACAAAACTATCTCATTGTTTTCCTCTTGGTTGTTTATTGAAAGACATGTGTTAATAATAATATAGTTTTTAATAATCTTTGGAGAATAACATTCTGCATTAAACGAACTTTGGTTGAGCGGGCTTTCAAAACATTTCAGTTATTTTGATGAAAATTTCGTTCTCATAGTTGAAGCTGCAGAAAAAGTGCATTAGCACAATATTGCCTCGTTTTATAAATGGAGAAATTTGACATGCAATATATCTAAGTTAGATACTGTTTAATGTGAAGAACAAATAAACACGCAACTGTTTCTTAGTTCTTGCGCACCTAATAACAAACTAGTTCAAATAGAACCTGAAAAAATAAATAAAATTGAGTATAAACGAAACGCATAATCGCATGTACACGTTCGTTACGTTCTTACTTGCTACTCATCGGTAGGAGACGATATTACGCCCTACACACATTATATATTTGAGTGAGGAATTGGGGACACATTGAACTAATTTGTTACTAGGTGCGCAACACCTAATACATAAATGAAATAAATATGCTCAAAAGAATTACAACGCTAAGATTTGACTGTGATTAGCATAATTTTATGAAAAAATATTTAGCCTGAAAGATTTTCAAAGCAAACATGAAGCATAAACAACAACAAAAGAGCATTGAATCCGTACCCAACCAAAGGACAACGTTTATCAGTACAGTTATTTTAGAAGAATTTAGAAAGAAATGACTATTTCGAAAACTAATCCATAGCTGATGCTTCTTATATAACTTTACAACTGCTAAAATTAATATATATGTTAACTACCTGCCATCCAAATGTCCCACGTTGCTTAATTATACAAACGCTGTAGCTGCTAATGACGCCATGTAGATCAGAATGCTTGCGCATTTTACAAAACGAAATTACAGAACAAAGGGAAACAAAAAAACACACTCGGAAACATAGCATTCGTACACGTAACAGCCATTAATGCGAAAAGTTGGTTAACTCTCAAGCCTTCTCAGGCATCACTTTGCAATACATCGAAAAGGGCCTTTACATGCAAATAGGCACACACATAGACACAAACGCATACCAGGCTGGCTCAGTGGTTAGAACGCCAGATTCAGAAGCAGACGTGACCAGGTTCGAGACCGGTCTAATGGATAAATTAAATTTTCTACACTATACAATTATTAGTTTATACTGACATATGTAATTAATTAATGTGTTATGTGCTTATATCAAGACCGAAAACTTGATTATAATAATTATCACCGCCCGCGCAACCAATGGTCGTTTAATTGTTAACGGATGGCCCATCCCGTTGCCATCGCGTAGATGAAGCATAATTATACGTGGATTACACGCTGAGATGAGAATTTCTACATTCTCAAGTAGCGGGTTTGGAATTTTGCCTGCATTCTTCGTTAGTCCTGTTGGCATTTCCTTAATTGCACGTGTCAACGCTGAACAATCTTTTTTTAAATCGGCGTTGGAATTGATCATTTTCATGCACGACAGATGAAATAATTTTATGACATAGGCTACGCCATATCAGCATTAAAGTTAAACAAAGTGATTTTTTCACGAAATGGCGATCGTGTATTTTGTTAATTTTAATTATTTCGTTTGTATACATTTTTAATTTTAATTGTGAAATAAATCATGTACAGATGCACAAGGTTATTATTAACAGGTATATACAGCATAAATAAAAAGGCCATGTTCAATTCGCTAAAACCCGTTTTTTTAAATATGCTATATATATATATATATATATATATATATATATATATATATATATATATATATATATATATATATATATATAACTATATATATGCATGTATATATATATATAATGTCCATTTACATAAAAAATTGCACAGTATATTTCTTATTAGGAAGAAAAAACACAACAAGATATTCTAAGCGATTGGCCACGAATAAAAATCCCAAAAAAAATTACTAGCATACAAACAAGGCCAAACACCCCGTCGACCAGGCTCGAAAATCATTCGATCTGATTGGCAACAAACTGAAGTGGAAATTACAGCTGAACATACGGCGTCAGAGATCTCAAAACAACATGAGCATTCGACATTGCTATGCGCACACTCTGCACTGTTAAAAGGTGGACAGAACAAAATTGAGGATCAATGAAAAACGAAAGGCAACGCTCGGGAAAATAAAATTCGTGCACGTACCACAACACAAGAATGACCACATCTCAGACGTCATCTTGCAATTCAGCGATAATGACCTCAGTACTCACACAGACAAAAACATACACATTCTGAAACACACTTACTAATCAGCCCAAACAATATATATATATATATATATATATATATATATATATATATATATATATATATATATGTTTGCGTGTGGAGAAAACTACAAACAGTTAATGTTCGTGACTGCATAGAAATTGTGCAGCCGAAATTTCTAGTCACGTACAATTTTTGCAAGGCTACTAGATGTGAGAGCCACATATCTTATTTTGCTTTCCATATATATGCAATGCTGTTTGATCCTCGCTAGTCAGTTTGCCGTCGTAGTCTGATGATGATCATGGAAGGTCAAAACGCGTCAGTGTGTTGCGACTGGCGGTAGTTTTGTTATCTTGCTCGACGACTGATTAAATAAAATGAGATTAGTATGAACGATGTTGAAGCTTTTCGAAGAAAGGGCCGAGTCTGCATCCTGACAATGAGAAGACAAACTCGATGCGTACTTGGAAATGGGTTTTAATTGGATATTTGCGAAATAGATAGTATAATGTGTCAATCCTCGAACGCAAATCTCGAAGATTCAACAAAGATACAAAGAGCCCGTGTCTAGAAAAAGTTCTGGACATCCCAGGTTCTATTAAGGGCCACCGACAGTAACTGCTCCATCTGAATCCTTATTTGCAGTGTAGCAACGCTTCAATTCACTCTAGACCGTACGTTAAATACCCCAAGTTAACTATACAACGGACTTGCACTGTAACGGATTTGGTGGATTTTTAAGTCTCACTAGAAAGTTTGCACACATACGTACGTAAAATACCAGTATAGTTAGTATTTTTACATACCCACAAGCACGTATTGGCGCAGAATAAAATATTTTATCATAAACATCGATTTTGTCTTGGGCACCAAATTTTCGCAAATTGACTTTAATTTGGTATCGATTAAATAAACCAATCAAATCCAGTTCAGTCTGAGTTTATGTGAATTTTATTGATAAACATAATCTTTTTACATAATAAAAGGCTATAAAATTAAAGCCGGGAACTCTAATGTATACAATGGTGTATGAGGCATTGCGCACATAGCAATAAATTAGTTCAAATATGGAGCAGCAAGTTACGTAGATGGATGGAGAGTGAATGTCATAGCGACGCTTAGGTGAACGATTAAAGAGAGAAAGATAGAGATAGTATGGACAACTAACGTTTTTTCAAAAAACTAATCGTAAGCACAATGCTAAAATTGTGTGGATGTTGATAAAACTTCATTAAAACACGTGTGCGAGGGTGAAATAAACACCATTCCTATTGTACTTAACCAATCGAAAAATGTGACAAAACTACCGCCAGTCACAGGTAGTAATACACTACCACCAATGGTAATTGTAAAGGTTGTCCAATTTACCATTTTTATCTATTCTTGTATTAGATGCATCTAAGAATATCCCTCTTTAACACGTTCAGAACGCAGATGGCAACGTCGTCGATCTTGACTATGCAGATGATATCGTATCTTTAGTCGCTAAACGAGATTCTGCTTAGACCACCCTGAATAGATTAGCAGTCGTTGTTCCGTCTTTCGGTATAAAATTCGCATATTATAAATATAAGGTAATTTTACAGGATTGCTTCCACTCACCCAAACTTGGTCCCTTATAGTTTTTTTAAGGTAATCAAACACCGTTGTTTGGGAAGCATAACGCATGTAAGTTACGAAAAACGAATAACCAACTCTGAAATCCGTTTACGTATTTTGGATCGACTAAAATGTGCTCCTTATTACAGAAATATATAAGACTGCATTTACTTCGTTTGCTCCATTACGTTTTGCGTATGCTCTCAATTCGATTGACGAATAGAGAATTATTCCATGACACAATGTCATATTGGCGTAAGAACAAAGTTGAATGATTTTGAAGCAGTTAAAATCAACTGTTTACAGGATTTGTGTCCACCTGCATATCACAGTTCTTCGTTTGATACCCTGTGAAATATGGCATCGAGTCGGTCTCAGTGGTGATCTAGCTGCAGATTTCTAGTAGAATCATTCACATTGATTTCTATTTTTAGTTAGGCGGAGTCAGTTGCTAGGTTTGATTGTGTTTGTGACGTGAAACAGTGAAAAATGTAAGGAAGCTGTATTGTCGATGTTGTCTTCATTTCAAGCTGTATTGGCAAAAATAATGTTGTGAAGATGTCTAGTTTTCTTCATTTCTGTTTGTTATTTTGGTACATATACTTAAAATAAATAGATCCTCCTCATCATAAATCTCTCGTCTTTTAAATATTTTTTCTGTTTAAATGATTATATTTTGCCTTAATTATCACATTATGAAAATATTCTTGTTTTTATTGTTAGTTTTCGTATGGTTATTTGACAGTGAAACATTTATTAATGATGGCTTTTGTATTTCTGTGCATGTTAATGATGTTAATGTCACTTTTAAACAAACACGAGAGTACGCAAATCTTATGATATTTTTCAAAACCATTATGGAATCGTGTATTGGATTTCAATAAACTGGTATCGATTGGAGATTGAAAAATACTGTTTACACATATTAATGAATAATAATAATAATAATAATAATAATACAATAAAGTAGTAATAGTAGTAGTAGTGTATAGTAATAATTATAATTATAATTATAATAATAATACACACACACACACACAATAATAATAATAATAATAACAAATAACAACAACAACAATAATAATAATAATAATAATAATAATAATAATAATAATAATAATAATAATAATAATAATAATACACACACACACACACACACACACACACACACACACACATAATAAATGAAGAAGAACCTTTCTTGTTTAATACGCACACATATTATCGTAAAATACACTAAAGTTCAATTTTGTCCAATTTACCATATATGGCTAATCTTCCATTAAATTCGGCATTGAATAAAATTTACAATTAATAAAAATTTTATATTGAATTACGTGATTGTTATTTGCTAAAGTGAAATTTAATTTCAGAGAAGTCTAATTTTGAATTATATAGTAACAGCGCTTTGACTGTAACACAACTTTTCACTTGCTGATCACCTCTGAGGAAAATTACAATTTCAAAATTTAGAATGTGAAATCACTTAAAATATTCATCTTACGAAACATGATAAACCGTCGCAGAATTCGCCATACCCCCTAGTCTATTTTTAACTGACTTTTTGATCGAGGTTTGTCACGCCTAATACATAGACACTGATTTGTTACTAAGGCGTAACCATCATTTTATATCGCTCCATTGATAACGCTCCAATCAATTGTTG